>CAUYLG010009781.1:0-57844 GCA_963573385.1 Cacajao melanocephalus
TTCAAGGATCTAGAAATAGGAATTCCATTTGACCCAGCAATCCCATTACTGGGTATATACCCAAAGAACTATAAATCATTCTACTATAAAGACACATGCACACGTATGTTCATTGCAGCCCTGTTTACAATAGCAAAGACCTGGAACCAACCCAAATGCCCATCAGTGATAGACTGGATAGAGAAAATGTGGCACATATACACCATGGAATACTATGCAGCCATGAAAAACAATGAGTTTATGTCCTTTGTAGGGACTTGGATGAACCTGGAAACCCTCATTTTCAGCAAACTGACACAAGAACAGAAAACCAAACACTGCATGTTCTCACTCATAGGCAGATGTTGAACAATGAGAACACGTGGACTCAGGGAGAGGAGCATCACACACTGGGGACGGTTGGAGGGACTAGGGGAAGGACAGCGGGGGGTGGGAAGGGTGGGGAGGGATAACATGGGGAGAAATGTTGGATATAGTATGCACCTATGCAACAACCCTGCATGACCTGCACATGTACTGCAGAACCTAAAGTAAAATAAAATTTAACAACAACAAGAAAGAATGTGTATACCAAAAAAGACCATTGGAAAATAGAAATTCTAAGTCACAACTCTTGAGGATAATTATTAACAAATGGACCCCATGCACATTGACAGTATTATTTGTGGTGTTTGATATGGACAATGAAATAAAGTTTTTGTCACTAGTTTTCATTGGTTTTATCCCACTTATAAAAACTTATTTATTGTGAGATAGACAGTGTTTTCTTTTTCAGACTAATTACTTTTAGATATTTTTCTCAATTACATTAGGCCGGGCATGGTGGCTTATGCCTGTAATTTCAGCACTTTGTAAGGCTGAAGTGGGCAAATCACCTGAGGTTAGGAGTTCGAAACCAGCCTATCCAACATGGTGAAATGCTGTCTCTATAAAAAATACAAAAATTGCCAAGCATGCTGGCATGTGCCTGTAATCCAAGCTACTAAAGAGACGGAGGCAGCAGAATTGCTTAAACCTAGGAGCCTGGGTGACAGAAAAAAAAAAAAAAGATCTACTTTTGTTTACCTACTCATTAGGGGGCTAGATCGTCATGTATGGTTTAAAGTCCCCTTTATGTCTATCTACTAGGTATGAGCAGTCTTCTCTTTTATGCAGATACTCCAGAACACATGTTAATTCAATTTGTGTTGTACAGTTATAGTTCATATTCAGGTTTTAAGTATCACAGGTACAATTATGAATAATGTGGGCATGCCTCTGGGACATAAAATCATATTCATTATAGTTATAAAATTAGGTTTCTGCTCACATAGAGTTGCATGGTAGATACTAAATTAAGATAAATGAATGAAGGTAATTAGGGCATTCTGCAGTGTCTCTTGAAAGAAAGTGAACTGCTGAATTTCTCCAGAAAATACACTTCTCTTCTTGCCACAGAGAAATACTCAATATACTTTTCTTACTTAAAATTTTCATACAAACTAAATTGATAGATTAGATAATGAAGATGATTATGATGATTTTGAATGCCACTGTATCATAGGTTCTATGATAACAGTCCTATGTGTCTCTTATTTAAACCTCATGAACTGGTAAGGCAATTGATAGAATTCTTAAATTAAGTTTAGTAATTGAAAAATTTCGTACTAGGTTGATCGCTCTTATGTTTCTCTTGTTTTAATTTTAGCAAATATAGCTTCCATTGAACTTTCAGATTCTACTTAACACCCTTACTTATTTTGTACCACTCTGGTTTGAGTCCTTAGGGGGTAATCAATTTAAACATGTTGTGAAACCATATAAGAAGTCAATATAAGTTTTAGCTTTGAGGATCTCAAGTGCAAGTTACGTGAAAATGCCATTTCTTAACATTTATCTTAAGACACATGTGAAACATACAACGTACAAGTTAAAAACACATGCAAACAATACCCTTGCCCACAAATGAAAATGAACATACATATATAACATAAACAGTCACAGAGACATGCACATATGCAAACTCAGATAAATGCACATGTGCATGTACATTAAACATACACTTAAAATACACATACACATATGGATACACACAGTCACAGAAACACATGCACACGTGCTTACAAAAACACAGCTAGACATATAATCATATACAGACAAAAATACTAGACACAAACACATGCACTATAAATTCACAAATATAATGAACATCTCTACAAATAATTCAGAAATAATTTTCAAATGAATAATAAAGTTATGTATACTTAAATATATTCCAGTAGTTCACATTTTTACCTTAGATTATAATTTCAGCAGTCTCTTGGAAGCCACAATATCTTGCAGAGATATTTAGACATTGCAAGATAATACTCTTACCTCAGGATTTAAGTCCAGGTATTCTAGTATGGTTAGATATTTTTAAAAAGTGTCGTTAGAAATACAAACAAAAGAAAAATGTAAATCTCATCTATGAGTCAGGAGGACCAAATCTGGATCCTATTCACAGCAACGAATCAACTGTGAAGCCTTCTAAGTCACATATTTATCCCTTATGATCTTCTTCAAATATGAGAGCTTTATAAGAAAACAAATAAAAATCAAGTTTTTGTCTATGCAGAGTTTTTACAGGGACCACTTGAAACCAGATGTGTCCTCCAAGTAAGAAGCCAATAGGTTACAAGAAAGATGAATAATAGTTTTTCCCGTCACAATCTTAAAACTATAATAGAAACATAAGCAAAAAAGCATCAACAATAACAAGGGTAGTAGAAAATATATTAGAAGATAATATTTTACAGCATTTTTCGAGTTAAAAATTTGGGTAAGTATAGTCTATCTAGAAAATACCTTTTTCTTTAATGCTGAAGTGACTAAAATTAATTTTCCTAAAAAAAGTCTTTAATGAAAATGATTCTGTGAACATGAGAGTTAACATGCTTAATTCCAGGCTTAGAATAACTGAGACTCTGCTGGAGTAATTATTCTCAGTCAATAAATTCACAGAACATAATTTTTGAAGAGTATTTGTGTAAAATTTGTGCACAATAAAATTCTAACACCCATCTAAATGAGGCTAGCACTAATATGGATTGTCAGAGAAGAGGTGATCTTAAAACATCAGATAATTATTCAAATGAAAAGTAAAGTGTAGTAGCTTTGCTTCAGTATAGGTCTACATGGAAATGAAATTTAGTATAGCCAGTATGCTACCTTTATCTTTAAAATTCTTTGATATTTAGATTAGTCCTCCTTCTATGGCTACAAACAAAACAAAATGAAATAACCAGCCCCCACCTCACTCCCCCACTCCGGCAACCTGGTAAATGTCTAGATAGAACACATATTTGTGATTTTATGTTTTTTACAGGGTTGTCCTGCCTCTAAAAATGACAGCAGATGCCAGATTTATGTTGGTTTGGTTCAAAATATGGTTTCATTCATAAGTATATTCCCAGCTTAATTAAGAGACATAGTACATTTATTCTAAAATATGTAGTACTTTCCTGGTAACTACTCTTTTTCTAAATAATTTTACTACTTTGAAATACTTTTAAGTAATTGGCGTAGTTGTTACATACATTTCTATATGTAAATTAATTGAAGTTTCCCCCAAATTTGAACATCTAGCTTCCTTAGATTGTTGTAGTTACCTTTGCTAGGCATGCCAACAAGCATTTAGTTGCTAAACTCAAGGAAATATTTTTGCTCTAATCTAAACATTTATGGTCTAAGTGACTCCCACTTTTTTTTTTTTTTTTTTGAGATGGGATGGAGTCTCACTTTGTCACACTGGATGGAGTGCTGTTGTGCAATCTCAGCTCACTGCCACCTCCACCTCCTGGCTTCAAGGGTTTCTTCCACCTCACTTTTCCAACTATCTAGGACTACAGGCATGCACCACCACACCCGGCTAATTTTTGTATTTTTAGTAAAGACAGGGTTTCACCATGTTGGTCAGGCTTGTTTCACACTCCTGACCCCAAGTAATCCACCTGCCTCAGCCTCCCAAAGTGCTGGGATTACAGGTGTGAGCCACTGCATCTGGCCCATTCTTGCTTCTTAAAATGTATCTATGTTTCTTGCAAAGGAATCTTTCTAGTTTTTCTTGTGCTTACAGCATTTTCTTTTCCCACAATTGTCTACTTTGCTTTCTGATCTTTCTTTAAGTTAGTATTTCACAAGACTTGATTCTTATTCTACTGATTTTTTCATTATATATTCTCCCTGGGCAATATTACCAATTCTCCTGGTTTTAAAAACCGTGCCTATTTGTTTATCCAACAGCTCCACACAAACTCCCTCCACTCTATCCACCCATTATAAATTCAATGATTACTTCAAATTTAATGTATTCATTATGGAATAAATCATGTTTTTTTCTTTCCAACTTTTATTTTGGATCTAGGGTATACACATGCAGTTTTGTTCCTTGGGTAAATTGTGTATTGCAGAGGTTTGGTGTATAGATTATTTTGTCACCCAGGTAATAAACATATTACCTGATGGGTGGTTTTTCAATCTTCACTCTCCCCCCATACTTCAACCTCAGGTAGGACTCTGCCTGTTGTTCCCTTCTTTGTGTCCTTGTGTACTCAATGTTTGGCTTTCACTTGTAAGTGAGAATATGTGGTAGTTTGTTTTCTGTTCCTGCATTAATTCACTTAACATAATGGCCTCTAACTGCATCCATGTTGCTGCAAAGAACATGATTTCATTCATTTTTATGCCTACCTAGTATTCCATGGTGTATATGTACCACATTTTCTTTATTCATTCCATCATTGATGGGCATCTATATTAATGCCATGTCTTTGCTATTGTGAATAGAGCCACAGTGAACATATGAGTACATGAGTCTTTGTGGTAGAACAGTTTATATTACTTTGGGTATATACCCAGTAATGAGATTTCTGGTTTGAATAGCAGTTCTGTGTTAAGTTCTTCGAGAAATTTCCAAACTGCTCTCCACAGTGACTGTACTCATTTAAATTTCCACAAGCAGTGTATTATTGTTCCCTTTTCTCCACCACCTTGACAGCATCTGTATTTATTGACTTCTTAGTAATGACCATTGAGTAGTGTGAGATGGTATCTCATTGTGGTTTTGATTTGAATTTCTCTAATGATTAGTGATGCTGAGCACTTTTTTCATATGATTGTTGTCTACATGTAATGTTTTCTTTCGAAAAATGTTTGTTCATATTCTTTGCCCACTTTTTATTGGGTTGTTTTTTGCTTCTTAAGTTCCTTGTGGACACTGGATATTAGACTTTTGTTGGATACATGGTTTGCAAATATTTTCTCCTATTCAGTAGCATGTCTGTTTACTCTGTTGATTGTTTCTGTTGCTGAGAAGAAGCTATTTAGTTTAATTAGTTCCAATTTGTCAATTTACTTTTTGTTGCAATTGTTTTTGTCATCTGAGTCATAAAGTCTTCTCCAGGGCCTATGTCCAGAATAGAATTTTCTAGGTTTTCTTCTAAGGCTTTTATAGTTTTGGGTTGCACATTTCAGTCTTTATCCATGTTGAGTTGATTTTTGTGTATAAGCAAAGGGTCCAGTTTCAATCTTCTGCTAGCAACATTTACTGTGTAAGAAGTCCTTTCCTGCTTGCTTATTTTTGTTGACTCTGTCAAATATCAAATGACTGTAGGTGTACAGCTTTATTTCTGGGTTCTATAACCTGTTTCATTGTGTCTGTTTGTGTACCAGTACAATGCTGTTTTGGTTACTGTAGACTTGTGTTTCCATTGTCTTCAGTTTGGCTCTTGATTCTTATCTTTTGCTAGATTTGAGGTTGATTTGTTCTTCGTTTTCTAATTCCTTTAGCTATGATATTAGGTTGTTAATTTCAGATTTTTCTGACCTTTTGATGTGGGCATTTAGTGCTATTAACTTTCTTGTTAACACTGTTTTAGCTGTGTCCCAGAGATATTGGTATGTTATATCTTTGTTTTCATTAATTTCAAAGCATTTCTTGATTTCTGTCTTAATTTTATTATTTGCACCAAAGTCATTTAGAAGCAGCTTGTTAAATTTCCATGTAATTGTACAGTTTTAAGAAGTCTTCTTCATTTTGACTTTTGTTTTTGTTACACTGTGGTCTGAAAATGTGATAGGTATAATTGTAGTTTTTGTCTGAATTTACTGAGAATTGCTTTATGGCCAGGCTTGTGGTCCATTTTAGAGGACGTGTCATGTGAAGATGAGAAAAATGTATATTCTGTGATTGTTGGATGGAGAGTTCTGTAAAATGTCTGTTAGGCCTATTTGGTTCAGTGTCAAAATTAGGTCCTGAATATCTTTGTTAGCTTTTGTCTTGACAATCTGTCCAATACTATAAGTGAAAAGTCATCCACTATTATTGTATGGTTATCTAAGTCTTTTTACAGGTCTCTAAGAACTTGTTTTATGAATCATCATGCTCCAGTGTTGTATATAGATGAGTCGTTTTGCTGAAGTGAACCGTTTACAATAATGTAATGCCCTTCCTTGTCTTTTTTGATGAGGGTTGTTAGTTTAAAGTCTGTTTTGTTTGAAATTAAAATAGAAAACCCTCTTCTTTTTTGTTTTCCATTTACTGGGTAGATTTTTCTCCATTACTTTACTTTGAGCCTATGAGTGTCAGTTTGTGTGAGATGGGTCTCCTGAAGACAGCATACAGTTGGGTCTTGCTTCTTCATCCAACTTTTTCCTCTGTACCTTTTAAAAGTAGGTGTTTATCCAGTTCACATTCCAGGTTGATATTGATATATGTCAGTTTGATCCTGTTATGTTGCTACCTGGTTGCTGTGCACATTTAATTGTGTAGTGGCTACACAATTAGTGTCAATGGTCTACATATTTAAGTATGTTTTTGTAGTGGCCAGTAATGGTCTATTTATATATTCAACACCTTCTTAAGGAAATTTTGTAAGGTAGGTCTTTTGATACCAAATTTTCTTAGCATTTTCTTGCCTAAAAATGATTTTATTTCTCTTTTGCTTTTGAAACTCAGTTTGGCTGGATAATCAATTCTTGGTTGCAATTTCTTTTCTTCAAGAATGCTAATCATAGGCCCCCAATCTTTTCTGGCTTGTAGGGTTTCTCATGCCAAGTCCACTGTTACCCTGATGGGGTTCCCTTTGTATGTGACATGCTCTTTTCTCTACTGCGTTTAATATGTTTTTTTTTCAAATTGACTTTGGAGGAGCTTATAAATATGTGTTTTGGGAATTGTCATTTTGTATATCATAGGAGTTCTGTAAGTTTCCTTACTTTGAATGTTGACCTCTCTAGCAAGGTTGGGGAAATTTTCACGGACAGTATTTTCAAATGTATTTTCCAAATTGCTTGATCTCTCTTCCCGTCTTTCAGGGGTTCTAATGAGTCATGGATTTGGTCTTTTTACATAATCCCATATTTCTCAGAGGTTTTGTTCATTCATTTATATTTCTTTTTTAAAAAAATATGTTTTTTTTTCTGACTGAGTTGGGGAACTGGTCTATGAGTTGTGAGATTCTTTCACCAACTTTGACCTATTACTGCTGTTAATATTTCTGATTGTAATATGAAATTCTTGTAATACACTATCTAGCTCTGTCTCGTAAATCTGGTTATTTCTTTCAATGGCTATTTCATTTTCAGCTCTTGTATTCATTTATTGGATTCATTAGATTCTTGGGATTGTGCTTCAACTTTATCTTAAACTTCAATTTATATGGTTTGTATCTGTGTCCACACCCAAATTTCATGTCAAATTATAATCCCCAGTGTTGGAGAAAAGGCCTGGTCGGGGTGATCGTATCATGAGGGGTGGATCCTTCATGAATGGTTTAGCACCATCACCTTGGTGCCATTCTTGTGATACTGTTCTCACAAGATCTGGTAATTTAAAAGTTTGGCACCTCCCCAAACTTACTGCTTCTGCTCCAGTCATATAAGTCATGCCTGCTTCCACTTCACACCTTCCACCGTGATTGCACATTTCCTTTAGCTTCCCCGGAAGTAGAAGCTTTTATGCTTCTTGCACAGCTTCAGAACTGTGAGCCAATTAACTCTCTTTTCTTTATAAATTACCTAGTCTCAGGTAATTTTTTATAGCAGCACAAAAAGAAATAATACAGAAAATTGGTACTGAGGCATACCTGATAATATGGAAGCAACTTTGAAACTGGGTAATGGGCAGAGATTAGATAAGTGTGGAGAGCTCAGAAGAAGACAGGAAGATGAGGAAATGTCTGTAACTTCCTAGAGGCCAATTTAATGTTTATGACCAAAATATTGGTAGTGATATGGATAATGAAGTCCGGGCTAAGGAGATCTCAGATAGAAATTAGAAATTTATTGAGAATTAGAGTAAAGGTCATTTTGTTATGCCTTAGCAATAAACTTTGTTAAATTGTGTCCCTGATCTAGGGATCTGTGGAATTTTGAACTTTAAAGATAATTTAGGGTATCTGGTAGAGGAAATTTCTAAACAGTAAAGTGATCAAGATGTAGCCTGGCTGATTCTAGTAACCTATGATATGTGTGAGCAGAGAAATAACCTGAAATTGGAAATTCTATATAAAAGAGAAGCAAAGCATGAAAGTTTAAAAAATCTGTAGCTGAGCTATGTGGTAGAAAAGAGAAGTCCATTTTGATGGGAGCAATTTCATGCTGCTTAACTAAAAGGAAGACAGGTGCTGATATCCAAGACAATGGGAAAAAGGCTTCAAAGGCAGTTTTGTGACAGCCCCTCCTATCACAAGCCTGGAGGCCTAGGAGAAAGAATGGCTTGTTGGGGAAGGCCCGAGGCCCTGCATCATGGCTGAGAGACATAAGTCTTGGCAACTTCCACGTGGTGTTAAGCCTGCCAGGGCACAGAGTGCAAGAGTTGAGGCTTGGGAGCTTCTGCGTAGATTTCAGAGGATGTATGGAAAGGTCTGGATGTCAAGGCAGAAGCCTGCTGCTGGGGTGGAACCCTCACAGAGAAGCTCTACCAGGGCATTGCAGAGGGGAAATGTGGAGTTGGAGTCCCCACTAGGTCACTGCTTAGTGGAGCTGTGAGAAGAGGGCCACCATCCTCCAGACCCCAGAATGGTAGGACCACTGACAGTTTGCACTGTGTACCTGGAAAAGCCACAAGTACCCAATGCCAGCCCTTGTGAGTAGCATTGGGAGCTGAACCCTGCAAAGCCATAGGGACAGAGTTGTTCAAGGCTTTTGGAGCCCATCCAGTCTGCCCTTTATGTGGCACATGTAGTCAAAGGAGAGTATTTTAGAGTTTTAAGATTTCATCATTGCCCTTCTTGATTTTGGACATGCACAGGTCCTGTAGCCCTTTTCTTTTTGCTGATTTCTCCCTTTCACAATGGAATTATTTACCCAGTGACTGTACTCTCATTGTGTCTTGTAAGTAATGGACTTGTTTTTGATTTTACCGGCTCATAGGTAGGAGGGATTTACCTTGTCTCAGGTGAGACTTTAGTCTTTGGCCTTCTGAGTCAATGTTGGAATGAGCTGAGACTTTTAGGGACTGTGGGTAAAAGCATGGTTAAATTTTGCAATGTAAAAATGGTATGAGACTTGGTAAAGTCAAGGAGAAGAATGATATTGTTTGTATCTGTGTCCTTACACAAATCTCATATCAAACTGTAATCCCTAATGTTGAAGTGGGGCCTGGTGGGAGATGATTTGATCATGGAGGTGGACCCTTCATAAGTATTCCAGCACAATCACCTTGGTGCTATTCTTGTGATAGAGTTCTCATAAGATTACTTGTTTAAAAATATGTCACACCTCCCCTATTCTCTCTTTTGCTCCTGCTCAAGCCACATAAGATGTGTCTGCTTTCTCTTCATGTCTTCCACTATGATTGCAAGTTTCCTGAGGTCTTCCCAGAAGCAAAAGTTACTATGCTTTCTGTACAGCCTATAGAACTATGAGCTGATTAAACCTCTTTCCTTTATAAATTATCCAGTTTCAGGTATTTCTTTATAGCAATGTGAGACTGGACTAATACATCAATTATCTTTGCTGCTATTCAGATTCCAAATTCTCTGTCATTTCAGCCATTTCAGCCTAGTTACGAACCATTGCTATGAAACTAATGCAGTTGTTTGGATATAAAAAGACTCTGGCTTTTTGAGTTGCCAGAGTTCTTGTGCTGGTTCTTTCTCATTTGTGTGGGTTGATTTCCCTTTAATCCTTGAAGTTGCTGTCCTTTGGATAGGGCTTTTTGCTCTTATATTTTTCTATTCTCTTGAGGGTTTGACTGTGGTATCAGTTGTGTTTAGTTGACTTGTTTTGGTTCTGGATGATTTCAGGGAGTTAAGGCTCAGATCAGCACTCCTGGGATGCATGTCCTAATGTACTAATTCCAGGTCTACAGGTTTCTTCTCTGGCCTCTCAAGACTAAACACCTGCTGTACTGGAGGGTTCGAGGTGTTCTTGGTCTACTGGCAACAACATTCCAATGGAGGGTCCCATCAAAAGTGTTTTATTAGGGTGGTAGCAGTGTGGCCTGCACCCACACACGTCAGCAGCAGCAGGGTGACAGCAGTCTGGTCGGTGGTAGCAATGTTGCAAGGTTTGTGTTCATACATGTGCCAGTGGTGGAGTCCACACATGCGAGTGCATACCAGTGGAATTGCATGGTCTGTGCACATACACTGTTATGCTGGTGATGTCAACAGGGCAGCAGAGTTCACACACACTGGTGGAGGCAGGATGTTAGTGTCTGCACATGTCCACTGTGTCAGTGACAATGAGTGTAGTGGAGTCCATGGGTATGTATGTACTGGCAGTAGCCTTGGTGGTACAGTGGAGCCTGCACGTGTGCTTGCACTGGCAGCAGCAGGGTGACAGGGTGTGTGCATGCGTGTGCCAGTGTAAGTGGGGCAGCAGCAGTGAGATTCACGTGCAGGTACACTGGTGGCAGCAGGGTAGCGGAGTCTGCTTGCACACCAGTAAAGCAGTGAGAGTACGCTGTAGACAAGTGCATTCTAGCAAAGCAACAAGAGAGATTGTGGTTGGGTTTGCTTCGGTGGGAGCTCATCTGCTGAAGCTCTCTGACAAGTGTGGTCTGCCAGTGAAAGAGGTATGATCGTGCCCTAGAAAGCACCTCAGTTGGGCATTCAAGGTTGTGCTTCAAACAGCATGGCCAGACAGGGACCCCAGGAATGGCTGGAAGACAGGGGAGCATTTAGCTCAGACTGGTCCCATCCTACAGGCAAGAGAGCCCTGCTTTTTTCAGGTTTGACAGTCAACAAAGGTCAAAGCCACCTAGAGGAGCATGGCCACCCTTGGGATGGACATCCGTGGACATGCTCAACAGAAAGTCAGGTGCCAAACACTCCAGGGTCTCAACAGGCTGGAGTCCTATACCTGCCACCTCTCCAAGCAATTCTCCCTGTCAAGTCAAATATCCATGAGGGTCAAGGGGTCCTTTACAACTAGGATTCTGATGGTTCATGGTGAGATTGGGCCACTCCTCACCTATCTAACTCACCACTTCCCCAGGAACTGCTGGCATCAGGAATAAGTCCCATATGTGGCATTTCCAGCTTCCTCTGCATTCAGCCCAAGGTGTGTGTCATCCCTCCATCTACTCTCAATGCCTTCCTTCTGAAGATCTGCTTGCAGTGTGACAGTCTTTTTGATGCACTGATCTCTCAGTTAGAAATACTCTTCCTGGCTGT
Organism: Cacajao melanocephalus; assembly: GCA_963573385.1. Taxonomy (NCBI): domain Eukaryota; kingdom Metazoa; phylum Chordata; class Mammalia; order Primates; family Pitheciidae; genus Cacajao; species Cacajao melanocephalus. Next base: position 11,643 of record CAUYLG010009781.1, read on the forward strand.
GTCTAGTTGACCATGTTGGCTCTTTTCCCATCATATTTTTATAGGCTAAGAAAACCTTTGCAGTATACCACAGAGGTGCCAGTGAATGAGGCTTTCATTGTAGCAAATGGGTGAAAACGTAAGTGGAGGTAAAGAAGCTCCTTTCCTTCTAGTGATTGCTCTAAATGGTCAAATGGTGATGAGGGTGGCTCTCTATTTCTGATAAGAATCTGCCTTTCTTTCCTCTTCCATCTCACATTAAAAATAAAATAAAAAGCGACTTTCCTTATAATTTCTGCTCTAAACTCCCTAGAATGCTCAAATTAGAATGCTCAGGAGAAATATCTGGAGTAGATGGAGATAGAAGAAATACACATTTTTCGAAAATGAGATGTAAAAATCAATAATTCTCAGCCTGGATTAAATATTTCTGAAGCATTGCTAGATCAAGAGAACATCTGTAACTGTCCTTCTAGATGTTAGTTTCATGTGGCACCTAGATTAATCCAAAATATTGGTTTAATACCTGTGAGTTCCATATTCTTTAGGTAAACCTTGTCTTCTCCCCTGAGTTTCTAAATGACTTTTATTCTCATAATAATCTCCAGTCTCATGTTTTAATTTTGTCTCAGTACTTCTTAATGTGCTGCTTAAAGCCTTGAGCTTAACAAATATGTATAAAAGTATAAGACAGACTAACATATATTATTTATTTATTTGGCTAAAAAAAAAGCCTGACTGTATTTTTGAAGCAGGGTACATCGCCATTAAAAACGGCATTTTTCCCAAAATTTTACCTGTTAGGAAAGAGAAAGTTGTCTTATTGTTGAGTCTTTTCAAATCTCTATAACTAAGGAAAGCCCCATCAATCACTTTACTTTTCCATATATTTTAATGAAAGTATGTCATATATAAAAGAATCTATTCAATGTCTGTGTAAGAAGTAGAAAAATGCTGGTACAATAAAAGTCCCTTGTGTGGCCATCTTAAATCTTATTCTTCTCTAAATTTTATGGTAATCATTTTCTTAATTTTATAACTTTACAGTCTAATAATGTATACATAATCAATTGATTGTTTGTTTTTAAAATATTTTATACATAAACTTATATTAATACTTTTAATAATTAAAACATAATAAAACACAGATTTAGCATCTCTCCAAGTGAGACAGTGCAAAGTACCTACCACTTACTAATCCAGCTCAGAGTCTATCATCTTCAGGTGAAACTCGGTTCTCTCAATCATATCGTTTTGCTTTGCTAACCATGTTCTGATGTCCCGTAGGTTAAAATGTTATTTCCTTTCCTCAGAACTTGTGTGTAGACATACACTTACACACACACACACACACACACACACACACACACACACACTATGATGTTTAATTTTTTTTATCAAGTTGACTGGACCATGGGATGCACATATATCATTAATCATTGCTTCTGGGTGTGTCAGAGACTGTGTTTCTGTAATAGAAGAGGTTAGCATTTGAATTGGTGGATGAGATAAAGCAATGGTTTTCCCCACTGTAGGTGGGAATCATCCAATACTTTGAGGCAGTGCCTAAAACAAAAAGACAGAAGATGTGATTAACTCTGTGTGATTACCACAGTGGAGACATTGATCTTCTTCTGCCCTCAGGGCTGCTGGTTCTCAGGCTTTCAGACCTGAATTGAAACATGTAACACTGGCTTTCCTGTGCTCAGACCTTTGAACTACACTACTGGCTTTCTTGTGTCTCCTGTTGAGATGGCAGATTGTGGGATTTGTCAGTCTCCATTAATGGAATTAATTAATACTTTAAAATAAATGTCTTTGTGTATATATATGATACATGTGTATATATATACCCTACATATATATACATACATATCTATCTATCTATCTATCTATCTATCTATCTATCTATATCCTGCTGATTCTTTTTCTGCTGAGAACCCCCCCACACACACACATACACACATACACACACACACACACAGTACTTACCCAATATATAATGATTGAATAAAAACAATAACTTTAAAAGACAGTCCTTTCTGAAAAGGAAATAATTAAAAACACACAGCTGCCAAGTGTCCATAGCAGTATAGCATTCTGTTGGGTGGAAATTTAGAATCCCTTTTCTGAGAGCATAGCAGTTTGCCGAGTTAGTCCATCTAGTCACACTTTTGTTTCTGGCTGTCACTTTTTGGTCATTATGTTTCATGACCATATATGAACGAATGTTGTAAATGTTTCCATGCTTGGGATAATACACTTCTTATAAGCCACTTCCTGCTGTGGCAGACTTGAGCACCTAAAGATTGCCTTAAAACACAGTCAAAAACAAACAAAAAATTACGTGTTCTGTAGATGAGGTTTCTGGTTTCTCTGGCAATACAAGCCCTGGACAGTGTAAATTTTTTCTTTTTCTTTTATTTGAACAGCAATATCCTCCCAGTCCCCTTATTGTATCCCCCTAAGAGCTTTCATTAAAGATCCAACAGTCTTAGGTGTTGTACTGAACCGAGCATAGAAAGTTAACACCAAGACAAAAGTAGGCCAAATTGCAGGGTCTTTATTGCCGGCGACCTCACGTCTCTCCAACCTGTGGCCCCGGAGGGAGGGTGTCAATACCTTTTATACCTTTCTCTCCGGTAAGGGTATGTGGCGGGGGGTGGGTGTGAAGGGATTCAGACATTTAGGGGGTCCCATAAATCATCTCCCTGGCCGAGAGGGGAGTGCAAGTCTCCGGACATTCCCAGGGCCAGAGGCCACATTGTGGATATATTGTCACTTCGATTGTTATCTAAGTGATATACAGAAGTCAAGATAAGCCTTAGTCTGCACATCATCCGGGTTGTAGTGGGAGCAACAGATCTTAGTTATTTATTATAGGACGCAGGGGCCATGATGGACTCAGTTTGGGCTGTTTATTCTAGTCACTACCGGTAAACAAAGGCAAGCAATTTTACTTACAGACGCCAAGGCTAGCAGTCATTGTGAGGAGAATGGGGCAGCCGTTACAACTTATTTAAAACACAACTTTGTTATTTTATAAAATAGTGTTGTTCAGGCTCTAACTCTAGGCCAGCTATAGCACAAGAAGACATTTATTTCTCCTTCATTATGGTAAGATATTTCCACTGGGTATAGATTCTAGATGAACTTTTTTTTTTGTTTGCTTGTTTGTTTGTTACTTGTTTTAGTACTTTAAAAATGCTGCTTCACAGTTTTCTGGCTTGCATAGCCTCCAGCAAGAAATCATCTGTCGTTCTTATCTTTCTTCTGTATGTATATGTCTTTTTCCTTTGGCTACTTTTAAGATGTTTACCTTTATTACTGGCTTTAATCAATTTGATACAGTGTATTGTGATGTCACTTTGTTCATGATTTTTGTGCTTGGAATATGTTGATTTTCTAAAATCTGCTGGCTGATAGTTCTTAAATTTGGAAGAAAAATGTGGCCATTATTTTTTCAAAAATTTTTTTCTCTTCTCTTTCACTCTTTCTTTGGGGATTATAATTACATGTATATTTGTTTCCTTGAAATTGCCCAACAACTCAGTAATACTCTACTTTTTTTACTGAGTCATTTTTCTCTCTAGTTCTTTTTTGGATACTTTCTATTATCTTCAAATTCACTAATATTTTTTTCCTCTAATGTCTAATATACCATTAATCTTGTCAAGTATATTTTTCATCTTTAGATCTTCAATTTGCACCTCTTTGATACATTCCATATTGCTGCTTAACTTATTCAGTCTTTTCTCTAGCTTCTTGAACATGTTAAAGTAAGTTACAGTTGTTTTATCGGGTTTTTCCACCTAGCAGTTCTATCAGCCATGTCATGTCTTGGTTGGTGTTTACTTGATTTTTTTCTCTTCATTATAGGTTGTATTTTTCTACTTTTCTGCATGCCTGATAATTTTTAATTTAATGCCAGGCAGACAAAAATAGATTTTATCTTGTTGAGTGCTAGATAATTTTATATTCCTATAAATATTTTTGACCTCTGTTTTAGGATGCAATTAAGTTACTTGGGAAAGTTCAGTCCTTTTGGGTCTTACTCTGAGATTTTGTTAAGCAAGATCAGAGCATTGTTTCATGTAGGGTTAATTATTATCCAGTCAGGCACTCTATTATAAGTGGTAAAAACAGGAAATATTCCTTCCCTTCTGTGACCTGTAATCATTTTGAGTATTTTTAAACTTCTGATCTCAAGTCATATTTTCACGTGTGCTTTTTAAATTCTCTGAAAAATACTCGAGGTGGACCCTTTGCAGATCAGATCTCTGGGGTTCTGTCTTTCTGCAGCTGTCTCCTCTCTGCTACTCTAACCTGTGAATTCTAGCTGCCTTGGTTTCCCTGGACCCCTACTTCCATCTCTGCAACTTATGGAGACTCCAGGTTCTGCCTGGTTCCCCTGTGACATGGTAATTGCCCCATAAACTGCATACCTCAACCATACCTCAGCTTTCCGTTGAAACTGCTCTCTGTAACCCTAATGTGACAGGCAAGCAGTCCAAACCAACGCCATTTTGGCCCCTGCGCGATTTTAAGAAAAACTAAGACTTGTAATAAGTAAGCAAGCCTGTAATTTCCACCCAACTCAGACAATGTGTAAACTAATGCTTATCTTGACTTCCGTGAACCACTTAAGTAACAATTTGAATGTCCAAAGTCCCCTGGCCCTCAGAATGTCCAAAGCCCCTCACCCTCAGGTTTATGGAATGTCCAAAGTCCACTAGCTCTCGGAATGTCCGAAGCCTCTCACCCTTACCCTCGCCCAGGAGGTGGTTTACGGGCATAAAAGGTTTTGACACCCTCCTTTCAGGCCACAGGTTAGAGAGATGCGAGTCCTCCACGGCTGCCGGCAATCAAGACCCTGTAATTTGGCCTAGTCTTTGTCTCAGAGGTGACTTTGCGCTCGCTCAGTTACAACACCCCCAACCCTGTACACACTGTAGAAACTCCCAGGCAGTAAACTGGGAGTACTCACCTTGTACTCACTTTGTATGCTTCCTACCTCTCAGGGATCACCATTTTTCATTGCCTCATATCCAATGCCTTGAAATGTTTTTAAAGGTATCTTCTCAGAACAGGAATCTCTGAAGTAAAAGAAAAAAAATGTATTTTGCCCACTTTTTTTTTTTTCATTTCACAGGTGGAAGGGTATATCTATCTTTGTTACTCCACTGTATTTGGAAGTAAATTTAGAAAATATTTTTTATTTTGAAATATGAGTTAATGTACTTTTTGTAATTTTTCCTTTTACCCTTTTTGCCCTTTAGCTGTTACTCCTCATTTAAGAAGCTGTTAGCCATAACGAATCACTGTACCCTAAAGGGTCCTAGCAGATGTGAGTGAGGCATTGCTTGACAGCAAAGAGTATGGACTAACTACTGAGGGCTGGTGAACGATATTATGAAACTCTCAGGGAATGATGCAAGAGCAGAACAGCAAGGACCTGGGGTCCACTCCTCATGACACCATAGCTTCACAAAACCCTCAGGACTTAGATGCATTGTAGTGAAAGAGGAGAATCCCTGAATTAAAGAGAGTACATTTCTTCCAATACAACAGAATATATTTAAGTTATATAACTCTCTACATATTGCAGAGAAACATTGCAAAACATTGCACACCCCTGAGACAAATGGCATCTTAGGAAAGAGATGTTTGTTTTGGTGGGGGGAATGGAAGATTGTTGATGTATAAATTTTTAGCCATCTTGGATTGAGGTGATAATGACTTATTAGAAATGGGTATGGGTAAGAAGATATCAGGACAAGTATGTAAACTTTGGATTCACATGGAAATTCCCATGGAAGTTAAAGAGGCCCCTGAGGAAATGAGTTTAGAGTGATAATAAAAAAAAGAAATGGTAGGAGGAAGTAAGGTGTGCCAGGAAGCGGAGAAAGAACATTCAAAGTAATTGGCAAACAAAACAAGTCAGGGTTTGCAGAACAGAGAGTTTTAAGAAGTGGGCTGTTGGTGGTATTTTGGGTATGGAGGGCATGTTATATTAGGATGGAAAATTCCCAGCATGCATGCTGACACTCCTACCTACTGCATCCTTAGCAGCCAGGATTGCAGTACAATGGCATTCCTTGTAATTGGGCCCAGGCATATCCTCACAAGTCTCCTCAAGAAGGTTTTCCAAGTTTGCAAGATAAGACTTGTTTATTGGATCTAATGTTAGGGACTCTGACTTGTAACTTGACCTTGGCCCAGTGATTTTCTCTTTCATACTTACACCTTGCCTGCTAGCCAAGCCAAATGAATTTCCAGTCCATTTCTCTCTATTATACAACTTGAAATATCTCAATTGATAATAATGTTTTATATTTGTATAATGCTTCACGCTTTATAAGGCATGGTTGTATCTTATACAGATCTCAAAATAGAAATGTTGAGATGGGCAAAAATTATAGTCATAATTTGTGGCTTATATAATTGGAAATAAGTTAAATTATTTTCTCAACACTGTACACATACTAATTAGCAAATCAAGAGAAAACAAATGTATCTCTGACTCATAGTTGTATTCTAGTTCAGCTTAACTGGTTTTTGTCATTGTGTGGATAAGAGTTCTATTTTTTTATTCTCTGCTTTCCACCCTGAGTTCTGTAACACAGGTGAGGCAGACCTGCTTTGCTTACCTGTGAAGGAATATCAAATTATTCAAAGGGCTACTTGTGAAGATCACTTGATTACTCCTTGTACATTTGCTATTTTCTGTATTTTACTTCTCATAGCAACCGTTTAAGGTAAATATTATTTTATGCGTGGGAAAACAGAGGCTTGGAAAGTCCAAATAACTTACCCAAGATGAGACTGTTGGTTGGTGGGGTTGGAATTATAACCATCATACCATGATGAACTAATTCTATTAGGCCTTTTCTGGGCATCAGTCTCTCTAGAACTAAGACTCTGCTGACAGTGATTTGTTCCCTTAGTTATTTATACTTCAGACATTTATTTGGAGGCTCAGATCCCATGCAAGAAACCACGAGAGGTGTAAGGGATAACAGAATCAATGTTTGGGCCTTCTGTGAATTCATGGTCCACACACTGTCCTGTGTCTGAGACCCACATACCTAGACCATTATTGTTCCTTGACTTGCAAAGCAATTCCTTACACTGGAAAAGTCAAAGTGGCTTTTGGTGTTTCATAATTAATCCTGGGACCTTGATTCTTCACTATTTTATCTTTCTCTATTTGGAGCCTATGTGGATGGGGGCAGAATCTGGAGAGCACCAAGCCTTTTAGCAGCCTGATCTTTGCTGGCATAAAAATGTCCTTATTTCACTGGTGCAAATTTTGTCCCTTGAGGGTAATGTCTGGGCAAACTGACAATGTGTGGGTGGTTATCATCACCATCTGCATTTTGCCTTGTAGGGAATCTTAGAGTAGCACCAGCTGTTATGTATGATTTTGGGAAGTTCTGAGTCCTCAAGGAAAAGCACAACATAAGGACAAAATCCTCTTGCTAAAAAGAGAATATAAGTAAGTGTATAAAACCTGGGGGTGGAGTGAAGGACAAAGCAATATCTACATTTGTTATAGCTAGAGTTTGCTTTTGTGAATGCCTAAGTACTGGCAAGACAAGAGAAACACATGTAAATTCAGAACATAAAGTCATGAAACTTGTATTTGTGTTTGGCTGGTAGGAAAATGTCATCGCAGTGGTCATTCAAACTTTCCACCAAAGTTTTGGAAGAGAAGAGTAAACACAGAATTCCCAGGGTCTCTGTTTCCCGGGGTCAAAGCTAAGTCCTCATCCCATGGTGAACTTGGAATGAAACAAACCTGAGCAATTAGGTCTCATCTAATTTGACCCTTCACCCCTGGGAGGCCTGAAGGTTTATAGTGATGAGCTGTCCAGAAAAAATGGTTACCACATTTAACTTTCTTTTACTCCTATCAGAAAAGGAAAAGTAAGCAATACTTTTATCTCTCATGGAATACTATGCAGCCATATAAAGGATCAGTTCATGTCCTTTGCAGGGAGATGGATGAAGCTGGAAACCATCATTCTCAGCAAACTAACATAGGAACAGAAAACCGAACCCCGCATGTTCTCACTACTAAGTGGGAGTTGAACAACGAGAACACATGGACACAGACTGGGGAACATCACACACTAGGGCCGGTCGGGGGGTAGGGGGATGAGGAGGGGATAGCATTAGAAATACCTAATGTAGATGATGGGTTAATGGGTACAGCAAACCACCATAGCATGTATATACCTATGTAACAAACCTGCACATTCCACACATGTATCCCAGAACTTTAAGTATAATAAAAAATAAAAATTAAAAACTTAGAGAACCTTGAAAGATGAACAAACTTTCTTTTGGTCCCTACATATTACTAATGAACATTTAAGCATATTAGTTATTTAGCAGATTATATTTCAACTTGCTATATCTATTTTGTGAACATTAATAAAAAAATATTTAGTGATTGATCTGCACAAAATCACAGAGTATTCAAAGTTTGCAAAGGTTTAAGGCTGTCCCAAAACTCAAGAAATCAGCAGTTTATGAAGCTAAGGTAAAACCATTATCTCAGTATTTGCAGAGGTCATATGTTCACAGCTAGTTCTATGGTCTGACATAATACTCCAATGTCTCTTTAAATTATATATTCCCAAATTCTCCAGTTAGAAATAATCTCTCTCCCTCTTCCCACCCTATCTTTCACTCTCTTTCTCCTCCAAATTCCCCATAACATTTTGCTCATATGAATATTACAGCACTTTCTATTCTCATCACAGTCTTTAGTATAATAAGAGCCAAACTGTGGCTTCTACGTGCCAAGGGCTCTATCTTAATAAAAAATAACAGTGACTTCCATTTATGAAGAAGATATGTGTCAAATGCTAAGTCAAATGTTTTATCTTTTTTATCTTCAAAATAATTTTATAAGATAGGCATTATTAGTATTATTTCACAGGTAAGGCAATTGAGGATTAATTATGCTATATAACCTGCCCAAGATCACAGATTTGGAAGATAGGAGTGGTGATGTACAAATGTAGGCCTCCTAACTTCTGAGTCTTTGCATTAATTAAGACTTCATACCAGCTTTCAACATGCCACATTTATCTTTGTATTTTTCCCACCCTCACCTCTCACACTTGCCATAACTCATTTACTTGAATGAACATGAAAAAGAAAACATTGAATGTATTATCTTTTTATATGTGAGCTTCTTACGACATGAACTCTATACAGTTGGCTCATTTGCCAATACAAAAGATGGACCAGAAGCAAAATCCTGATCTCTTGCTGCTTTAGTCCATTTTGCACAGCTATAACACAATACAACACTGGGTAATCTATAATGAACAGAAATGGACTGGCTCACACTTCTAGAGGCTGGAAAATCCAAGATCAGTGGGCTGGCATCTTGTCAGGACTTTCTTGATGTGTCATCTCATGATGGAACGGCAAATAGGGCATGAGAGAGAGCAAGAGGAGACAAATTTGTCTTTTAATAATGGATCCACTCCCGTGATAATATAATTAATTCATTCATGAGTGGAGTGTCCCCATGATCCAAACATCCCCCTTTGGGCCCCACCTCCCAACACAGCTGCATTAGAAATCAAGTTTCCACCATTGTTCTGTCTCCTCTGCTCCAGGACCTCCTAGGTGAGGCTACCACAGCTCCTGTTATCCTGTGACCCGCAGGTACTGGGAGATCCCTAGGGAGGATGCTAGAACATTCAGAGGCTGGAAAATGCTCTGGTGTAGAAACATCTGATGGCACTGCTGAAGAGAGCTGCCTGTCCAGTTCAGAGAGATTCCCACTGGAAATTCTTTGTGTGAATTTTATTACAAGCAGGTTGATCTGACATATGCAGGGACAGTTGGGGCAAGTGAAGCTATACTTTGTCTAAAGAAGTCTGGCCTCTCAGACATGATCCTCAGGAAGGGTTTCTGTGTTGCACTGAGACTGGTGGCCTGTGCACAGAGCAGCAATGAAGTTAACTTGAGCAATCTGAATTTGTGCATGCCGTCACCTAAATTTGCAGAAGAAAAGGCAAATTTTGATGAGATTCTTGAAAGTGTCTTACGCATCAATGGTTTGCTCTCTGGAGACAAAGTCGAGTTGGTCCTCATGAACTCAAAGCTGCGTCTTGATGTCCTAGGCTGGCACATTAAGTGTGTCATGCAACCATTTCCTGGGCTGTGAGGTTTCCACTGAAAAGTCTTCTGTGAAACAAAGGCAAAGGGCTCTGAGAAATGCTTCTTTCTTATATACCAGAGACTTCTCTTTATTCTCTACATCCAGCATGTAATAAGCCAAGAAGAGTCATCACCATGAATTTATAACATGCAACATACAAATGTTCCTTTTGAGGCTGTTGAACATGGGAAGTTGTGGGTGCCCAAGATTCCTGTTAGGGATGGGATCAGATCCTTGGATATCAGTGAGGAAAAAGGCAATGTTCTGTTAGCTTCCATTTCTATGCCAAGCAAATTATAAAAATGCACATTTGAGAGCTCCGCCAAGATGGCTGAATAGGAACAGCTTCCGAAGTGCAGTTCCCAGCAAGAGTGACTCAGAGGGTGAATGATCGCTGCATTTCCAGCTGAGGTACCAGGTACATCTCAATGGGAATGGTTGGACAGTGGGTGTAGCCAAGGAAGGCAAGCCAAGGAAGGATGGGGCACTGCCTCACCTGGGAAGTGCAGCTGACCGAAGGACCACCCCCTCCCACCCAACGGAGGCCATCGGGCTTTTCCAGCCACTTGGCCCTCCGGTTCAGATACTGCACTTCTGTGGTCTTTATGGCCTATAGACCAGGAGACTCCCACTGGCCAACAAGCGCTGTGGGGTGCCAGCACAGAAAAAAACACACAAATCTGGGTGGCCATTTTAACTGGTGCCTGGAATGCCTGGGAGACAGAGCCACACATTCCCCTGAAAAAGAGGGGGCTGAAGGCAGGGAGCCAGCTGATCTGGCTCGTCGAGTCCCACCCACACAAAGACCAGCAATCTGAAATGCACTGGCTTGAGAGTTTCACAGCCAGCACAGCAGTGTGAGTTTGACCCGGGAAGGTCGAGCTCCCTGATGGGAATGGCATCCGCCATTACCAAGGCAGTCAGCCGTTACCAAGGCAGTCCATCCGCCATTACCGGCACAATCTGCCATTACCGAGGCAGTATGCCTTTACCGAAGCAGTTCTAACCTTACTTGTATAAACAAAACCTCAAGGACATTTACGCAGCAGCTGGACAGAGCCTGCAGCAGCTCAGCAATGCCTCTGCAGGAAGACTGTGACTACGTTCACTCCTTGCTGGGCAGGGCATCTCTGAAAAAAGGCAGCAGCATGTCAGGGACTTATAAATAAAGTCCCACCTTCCCGGGACATAGCACCTGGGAAAAGAGGCAATTATGAGTTCCGCTGCAGCAGACTTCCTAATGTAGTGACAGGGGGATGGAGGCAGCAAACCACCATGACATGTGTATACCTATGTAGCAACCCTGAAAGATCTGCACGTGTACCCCAGACCTTAAAGTAAAATTAAAAAAAAAAAAGAAATTAAGTTTCCAACACATACACTTTATGGGATATATTTAAACCATAGAACTTGCTCTCTTCTAGAAGAAGCCTGTGTTCAGCTTTGGCCATGGTCTCTGGTTGCTTTACCTCTTTCAGCAGCCCACTGCCCTGAGATCTTTCATGTATACTTACTTTTCCTGCTGTTGATCCCAGTAGTACCTTCAAGTATGCAATCCAGGCATGTTATTAGATTTAATGCACTAATCTAAGTAAATTTACTGAAGGAAAAGTACCTTGCTTCTCTCCTCTCAGGAAAAATGATAAATAAACCTCTCAAAACTATAGATAATCTTATCAGACTAATGAGTTTCATCTATCCATGCATACGTTCATTCACTTACTCATTCTCTCAAATGCTCCTTCATTCTTTCAACACCAAATTTTTTACAGCTTGACATAATTTCTACCTTCAAGTTTACATTTAGTGAGGACAACCAGCAGCTAACTAGATGATTATAATACTGTAAACACTGACCCTTGAACACAGTAGTATGGTGACAAACTCCTGGGTTTTCTGGGATGTGGGACTTTCATTTTTTCAAAAATGGTATAGTTCCTGGCAAACTGGGACATTTGATCACCTTAGCCGTGGGAGTATAGACGAGGCAACTCATGACTCTGCTTGAAAAGGCAAATGAACATACCCCAGAAGAGGTGGTTCTAATGCTGGAATTTCAGACCAGGCAAGTGGGAGGTTCAATTCCCTAACAACCTAGCCCAGTGGTGCCCACCTCATATTCTCCAGGGATCTCAGGAAGAAGGCTCGTGATGGGGACTGGATATTTCTTCCTCCTCCTCCACACACACACACACACACACACACACACACACAGAGAGAGAGAGAGAGAGAGAGAGGAAGGGGGGTGGGGGACCAGAACACAGGCACAAGCAAGCAGGCAAGCAGCTTTGGCCTTTCTGAATGAAATTAAGCTTTTTTTTTTTTTTTAAAAAAATTCTTTTTACATTCATAATGAACCATCTTATACATTTTACCTCTTTCTGTAATCAAAGCTTGAGCCATATTGCAGGGCATCTACAGTAGAATACTTTTTGGAATTTTAAATCTGCTGTATTTCACCCTGCAGATAGCAAAGAATGAAGAATCTTCATGAGAGGAAAGAGCAGCTAAGCACTGTAGCAGCCTTCTCATTTGCTGGGTGCCACTGAGTCACTGACAATAGTTCCCAGGGTATGGCAGAGTCACTGCAGAGGCTCTTGTGTGTGATCCAGGCAGGAGCACAGGCTGAGCCACTGCTGAGGACAGATGCTCTCTGTTCCAGAGGCAGAGCACATCTCTGGAGGCTTTCTATGAAAGGGTGGGGCAGAGCTGCCAGAAAACATAAAAATTGCTTTGATGATGATTATGAGTGCCTTTTAGTTGCTGTTGCATCAGGCCAAATATCTTGGGAAGGAAAAAGTAGGGCCTTGTCTTATGAATAAATGATCACTTACAATATTTAAACAGCCAATTATAATATGCAACTTTAGAATACTTGGCTTTACCTTGATACTAAGTGCTTCCTGCAAAGTATGGCAAATTCATGGTCAGCAGTAAGCAGTTTAGATGTCTGGTAACTCGAAATACATACTTGTGCAACCTTGTTTAAGAAAACTTGTGTACCTCTGAATAATGGATACATCAGAAAGTATTTGATTATGTAATATGGAGATTTAGGATAATTATTTCAGGAATGTATCAGAAAATGTGTTGTATTGAAAAATGATCTGCTTTTAATTGTCCATTTCCAAAACAAAAAACAATCTTGAAGTTTATATAAAGCTAAGCTTGGTTGAGAATGAAAGTTATTTTCTCAATTCCCTAATCTCCCTTCTATGAAGTAAAACACAAGTCTGGTATAACATAGTGGAAGAGTTTTACTATAAACCATAGTTTATCACAGGACATGACCCACCCAACATAAAGAAGTAGAAAACCTTTTGCTGAGAGGAAAAGAAGAGGAATTTAGAGACCATGTCTCTAGGATGGGAATGCTGCTTCTAGAGTCCCTGAAAGCAGACCTAGCACCTTGTATCTCCTGGGCCTCGAGCAATGAAATCCCAATAAAACCCAGCTAGGTTGAGAGGGAATGAAAGAACCTGAAGGCTGTTGCTCTGTTTCTGGGATCAGAATGGTACAAAAGGAATGAAGCTGTGGGCAGAGGGAATTTTCTTGATAGATGGACCTCAATAGTCTACAGTCTTCCATAGACTGCATACAGGAGCCTGGATCCATGTAGGAGAATAGGAAGGGGCCCAAGGTCAGAAGACAAAGGCTGCTGGGCAGGATTTGGCAGACTGTGGTCTGCAGGCCAACTCCTGACACAGCCTACCTTTTTATGGCCCTGAGATGGGTTTTTTTTTTTTTAATTTTAAGGGAATATAGAAAAGATGATGATGCTGAAGTAAGAGAGGGAAGAAAATGAGAGGAAAAGGAGGAAGAAGGAGGAGGAAGAGAACTATAATAAACAAGAAAAGTATGTGACAGAGACTGCATGCAAAGCCTAAGGTACTTACTTTCTGTCTCTGTGTAGAAGTTTGCTAAGCCCTGTTACAGAGCACAGGGACCTCATACTTACGGCAAATCATAGTCACTGCAGACTTTGGCATTAGGAGCCTGGACAAGCCCAAAAGTCCAAGTGTTAGTAGGAGCATTGAGGTGGATAGCAGCACAGAGTCCAGACAGAGCAAAGCAGACGTGCCACTAAAGAAACCAAGAAAGCAGGAAGGAAAGCTATGTCACAGAAACTTCTCTTCACAAGTCCATGAGGATAAATAAGGTTCATCCTGAATCCAGACATTTCTCAGAAAAGAGGAGAAGGAAGGAAAACTCTGATGGGAAAGAAGAAATGATTGGGAGTCTGAACTTTTAACCAAGTATCACATGAGGCTGAGTTAACCCGAAAAAGATGATCTAAGCTTAAGGCTCTTCTTTTTTTTTTTTTCTTTTTTTTTTTGTTTGTTTGTTTTTTTTTTTTAAAGAGATGGAGTCTCACTCTGTTGCCCAGGCCTGTCTTGAACCCATGACTTCAAGGCTGGTCTTGAGACCCCCACTTCAGCCTCCCAAAGTGCTAGTTTATGCTGAGCCACCATGTGCAGCGTATATATATATAAATATATATATAAATATATAATATATAGTGTTGTGTACTGTGTGTATATATATGTTTATATATAATTTTTGTCAGTTTTATCTTAATAAAGCAAAAAAAACTGGAACATTTTGAACTTAGAACTGCAGTTCCCAACCTTTTTGGCACCAGGGACCAGTTTCATGGAGGATAATTTTTCCACAGATGGAGGGGAGAGGGAGAGAGGTGGATGTTTTCTGGATGAAACTGTTCTTAGATTATCAGCCATTGGATTTTTATAAGGAGCACAGAGCCTAGATTCCTCTCATGAGCAGTTCACAGTAGGGCTCCTGCTCCTAAGAGAATGGAATGCTGCTGCTTATCTGACAGGAGGTGGAACTCAGGCAATGATGCTGGCTCACCCACAACTCACCTCCCGCTGGGTGGTCCTGTTCCTAACAGGTCATTGACAGACACCAGTCAGTCTGTGGCCTGGGGGTTGGGGACCCCTGTCTTAGAAAGTGTGATCTATAGGTGTTTCCATCGTTTATACCTTGACAGAGAGGCTGAGAATTTTCATACAAAGTTGCAAGTTTTGGAGTCAAGGCTAAATGATAAATGTTAAATGTTAAGCAATAAAAAAGTTAAATCAAAATAATGAACAATCTGAAAAAACTAAACTTATGAAAAAACAGAATTTGATTTCCCAAGATTCATTTTAGCTATTATAAACAGTTGCTAAAATTGTTCTGAGTTTGGGAACTAGAACATCTGTACTAGGAAAATGACATTTAACTCTGTGATATTCATAAAAAATTATTTTCTCAATACCACCTCAGAAGTTTAAGGTGGCACATAAATGGTCCTATCATGCATTACTAGGTTAAACCTGGCCAAATCTAATTAATATTT
This sequence comes from Cacajao melanocephalus, assembly GCA_963573385.1. Lineage (NCBI taxonomy): Eukaryota > Metazoa > Chordata > Mammalia > Primates > Pitheciidae > Cacajao > Cacajao melanocephalus. Next base: position 27,173 of record CAUYLG010009781.1, read on the forward strand.
TTGTTTTTGATGAACATGTTTTAAATGTTCAGTATTAACGTCGCTATGATTGAAATATGCATTATGGATCCTGGGTATTTTTAACATTCTCTTGCAGCACATGGAGTGGTTTTGGTTGCATCTACTTGAGTCTCTAACTCAATTTCCTGCAGCTGTGTTCATCCTGTGACATGAGTCTTAATGAGAGTCTTAATGTCCCAAGACTCGTATATCCCAAAACATATCAAGGTTCCCACTCAGTCTAATTCAAGTTCTTACCTAAAGCCATCTGTAATTTATTTCTGGGATACACTGATATCTTTGAGATTAATAACTTGGTATGTCTTACCTAGTAAGGATTAAAGCTCTAATACTTAGAAGATTACAGAAAGGAGACACACTGACACTGTGCCTTGTCTATGGCATATTGGTCTTTTTAATGAATAGGTATTGTTTTTTAAGAAGAGTTTCAAATTTACAAGAAAACTGAACAGATAGAGAGTTCCCATGTACCTCCCCACAATTCCCCATATTATTAACATGTGACAGCATGACCGTGGATTTGTTATAATGAATAAATCAAATTGACACATTATTGTTAATTAAACTGTGTTATTTATTCTTATTTCCTTAGAGTTTTCCTAATGTCTTTTTTTTTCTGCTCTAGAATACCACATTACATTTAATAATCATGTCTCCTTAAGCTCCTCTTGGCTATGAAGGTTTCTCAGATTTTCTTATTTTTCATGACTTTGATGAGTTTAAGGAGTACTAATCAGGTATAGTGTGAGGTGAGCATGATGACCACTGTACCATGGAAAGCCCTAGGGTCAGGTATATTGTAGAATGACTCTCTAGGAGTTTGTTTTGCTCATAATTAGACTGAAGTTACAGTTTTAGGAGAGGAAGCTTACAAAGATAAAATGTCTCTTTTTGTTTTGGTGTGGGTAGACTATTTTTTGAGTAGTTTTAGGGTCACAGAAAACCTTAGAGATTTCTCATGTACTCCCTGCCCACACATGCATAGCTTCCCCATTATCTGTGTCCCCTAACAGAATAGTACATTTGCTACAACTGATGAACCTACATTGACACGTGATTATCACTCAAAGTCCCTAGCTTACATTAGGGTTTATTTTTGGTGTTACACATTTTGTGGGTTTTGACAAATGTGTAATGATATGCATCTACCATTATAGTATCATAGTACCTGCACTGCACTAAAAATTCACTCTTCTCCAGCTGTTCATCCTTCCTTCTTCCTAACCCCTGGCAACCAGAGATGCTTTTTCTGTCTTCATAGTTTTGTTTTTTCCAAAATATCATATAGTCGGAAGCATACAGTATGTATCCTTTTCAGATAGTCTTCTTTCACTTATTAATACAAATTTAAATTTCTTGTGTTTTTTCATGGCTTGATAGCTCATTTCCTTTCAGTACTAATTAATATTCCATTTCATATTCTAAATATAGTACAGTTAACTTATCCATTCACCCTCCGAAGGACATCATCATGGTATTCCAAGCTTTGGTATTTAAGAATAAAGTTGTTATGAACATTTGTTTTTTGTTGGACAAAGAGTTTTTCCAACTCTTTGGGGTAAATAGCAAGCAGTGTGACTGCTGTCTTCCACAGTGGATTTACCCTTTTGCATTCTCACCAGCAATGAATAAAAGTGCCTGTTGCTCCACATCCTCGCCTGCATTTGGTGATGCTAGTGTTCTGCATTTTGGCCATTCTAATAGATGTGTAGTGGTAATCTCTAAAATGCCATTTTCATCTGCAGCCCACACATAAGGAGAGAGGAGTTATTCTCCCTGTCTTTAGGGTGAAAAATTTACATAATTTATTTCTAATGCTTCTGCACAAGAGAGTTCACTCTCCATTTATTAAATTATTCAATAATTTATTTACTTCAGTATGGACCCATGATATTTATTTTATACTCTAAGTTATAATCCAATACTATTTTTAATTTTATTACTTAAACTCTTCCCACTTCAGCCTTTTGGAGCTCTTTCATTTGGCCCCTGTACCCTTTTGACATACCCACATCAATAATATTTTGTTGCTTTTGTTGTTACTCTTTTTGACAAGTCGTTACTTTCTGGCACTACAAGATCCCCTGTCCTTATCTTGTGTATTTCTTCCCAGTCCTAGAATCAGTCATTTCTTCAAGTTTCCCTGGTTCCTTTCATCTCAGAATCATATTGAAAACCAAGATCTGTCTGGGTGTTGAATGTGTTTATTGCTGTGGGGCTATCATTTTCTTTTGACCCTCTTCAGCTGACAGAACAGAGATGTATATGTATATATTTGATAACTCCCATATGTATACATACCTATAAATATTTCTATGTGTAACCATCTGTATCTGTATTAAACATAAGTTCTTACTGATCTCTCCAATTCTAATCCATTACCACATGCATGGATCATTCTAATCTCCTATCCTTGCTTATCTATAAACTCCAACAATGAGAAATTTGACTCCTACCATCTGCCATCCCTTTACTGATTTGTTCAAATCCAGTATACAAATATAACATTATTAGAATTGTTAAGTTACAATCCCAAAGGAAATAGCTTTATCAACTAGAGTATAATGCTTCCATTCATTTCCAAAGTTACTGAAATCAGCACCTCTTCCCTACGTCCTCTTAAGTGAAGTTGTTTCATACGGTTGTAACAGAACTAGATCCTCTTGTCATGGTTTGTGTTCCCTTTAGGGACTCTTCAACCTCTATTACATGATTTTTTAAAAAATGTGCATACATTCAGTTTACTCTGTGTTGTACAGTTCTATGGGTTTTGACAAATGCATAATGTCATGGATCCACCATTTACAGCATCGTACAGAATAATTTCACCATAATAAAATTTCCCTGTCCTTCACCTATTCAACACCCCCTTTCCCAGAACATCATGGATCTATTTACTATCTTTATAGTTTTGTCTTTTCTTAAAGATCATGTAATTGGAATTATACAGTATATACCTTTTCAAATAGATCTCTTTCACTTAGAATTACGCATTTAGAATTCTTTTACATCTTTTCATGGTGTGATACCTAATTTATTTTTATCGCTGAATAATATTCCATTGCACTGACGTACTGTCGTTTATCTGTTTACCTAATGAATACATCTTGGTTGCATCTAGATTTCAGTGATTATAAATAAAGCTACTATAAATATTAGTGGGCTGGTTTTGGTGTGAACATATGTTTTAAATAAAATTGTATAAATACTTAGGACCACAATTGTAAGACTGTGTTTAGATTTTCTAGAAGCTCTCAAACTATCATCCAAACTTGCTGGACCATTTTGCATCCACACAAGCAAAGAATGACAGTTCCTGTCACTCTACATTCTTGCCCGCAATCGGTATTGTCAGGTTTTGTTAATGTTAGCCATTCTAATAGGCTAATTCTAATAGTGGTAACTCATTTTTGCTTTAATCTGCAATTCCCTAAGGACAAATGATATTGAGCATCTTTTCATATGCTTATTTGCCATCTGTTTGTCTTATTTTGTGAGGTGTCTGTTCAAATGTTTTTCCAACTTTTAATTAGGTGTTTGTTTTCTTCTTATTGAGTTTTAAGAATTCTCTGTATAATTTGGATATGAGTTCTTTATTAGATTATGTGTTTTGCAAATATTTACTCTCAGTTTGTGAGTTGTCTTTAATTTTTCTTAACAAATGTCTTTCATGTGACAGAATTTTGTATTTTAATAAAGTATAATTTATCTATTTTTAAGAGGTTGGTGTTGTATATAAAAACTCAAGCCCAAAGTTGCTTAGATTTTCTCCTGTGTTACTCTTGAGATGTTTTATAGTTTTGCATTTTATATTCAGAAGAGTGATCCATTCTCAGTTATTATTTTTGAAAGATACAAGGTCTGTATTTAGTTTTTTTTTCCTTTTGCATAAGGATGTCCAGTTGTTCCAGTACAATTTGTTGAAGAAAACAAAAACTATCTTTTTTTCTATTAAATTGCCATTGCTCTTTTGTCAAAGATTAGTTGACTATATATATATATTTTTAATCTATTTCTAGGCTCTTCGGTCTATTCCATTAATCTGTCTATCTATTCTTTTGCCAATACTATGCTATCTTGATCAGTGGAGCTGTATACTAAGTTCCAAAGTTGCAAACTGTCAGTCCTCTGATGTTATTCTTCTTTATCAGCATTACATCTTCTATTCTGGGTCTTTTTTCTCCCTTCATATGAACTTTAGAATTAGTTTATTAATATCATAAAATAACATGCTGAGATTTTGATTGGAATTGTGTTAAATCTACAGATTATGTTGAAATAACTGACATCATTACAACTCTAGTCATCAGGTCCATGAACATAGAACACTACATCTCTAGTTACTAAATTTTCTTTATTTCTCTAAATATTTTGTTAGATTTTTTTGTGCTGTTGTAAGTTGTATCGTGGTTTTAATTTCAAATTTCTAATTGTTGTGTGTATATCGGAAATCCACTAATTTTTCTATATTAACGATGCATCTTGTGACTTTGTTGCAATTACTTGGTTTCAGGAGTCCTTTTTGTTAATTCTTTGGGATTTTCTGAATAGACAATCATGTTAGTGGCAAACAAAGATAGTTTTAGTTCTTTCTTCTCCATCTGTGTATAGATTACAACAATTGACACAAATTTGAAGTAAATTTGTGTACTTGTAAATCCCATTTGGGTTGTGGTGTATAATTATTTTAATATATTGTTGAATATGATTTGCTGCTGTTTTGTTGAGGATTTTTGCATTTACCTTCATGAAAAATATTGGTCTTCAGTTTTCTTTTCTTATAATGTCTTTATCTAGTTTGAGTAGTTAAGAGAACGCTGGCCTCATAAAATGAGTTAAGAAGTATTTCCTCTGCTTCAAATTTTTGGGAGAAATTATAGAGTAATATCATTTCTTTGTTTCATAGAATTCACCAGTGAAACTGTGTAGGTGTGGTGCTTTCTTCTTTGGAAGATTATTTATTTTATTTTATTCTTTAAGTTATACTTTAACTTCTGGGATACAGGTACAGAACACGCAGGTTTCTTACATAGGTATACACGTGCCATGATGGTTTGCTGCACCCATCAACCTGTCACCGATGTTAGGTATTTCTCCTAATGCTATCCCTCCCCTAGCTCTCCACCCCTCTGACAGGCCCCAGTGTGTGATGTTCCCTATGTCCGTGTGTTCAGATCTCACTTATGAATGAGAACATCTGGTGTTTTGTTTTCTGTTCCTGGGTCAGTTTGCTAAGAATGATGGCTTCCAGCTTCATCCATGAGTTCATGCAAAAGACATGAACTCATCCTTTTTTATGGCTGTTTAATATTCCATGGTGTATATATGCCACATTTTCTTTATCCAGTCTATCATTGATGGGCATTTGGGTTGGTTCAAGTCTTTGCTATTGTGAATAGTGCTGTAATAAACATGTGTGCGTGTGTCTTTATAGTAGATAATTTATAATCCTTTGGGTATATACCCAGTAATGGGATTCCTGGGTCAAATGGCATTTCTAGTTCTAGTTTGTGGGCTGCATAAATGTCTTCTTTTGAGAGGTGTCTGTTCACTATTGATTCCATTTATTTAATACATGCCTCTTGAGATTACATATTCTACTTGTGTGAGTTTTAGCACAGCATGTCTTTCAAGGATTTTCAACTGAGGTATTAAATTTGTGGGTGTAGAGTTGTTTATAATATCCTTTATTATCCTTTTAATGTCTGTGGGACCCTGTTTCATTTCTGACATCAGTAATTTATGTCTTCTCTATTTTATTTTGGATTAGCTTGTGTAGGGTATTAATTTTGTTGATCTCCTTTTAAAAAGCAGCTTTTAAAAACTGTGGTCAAAACACATGAGATTTACCTTCTTAAAGTATGTAATACCTTATTGTAGATACAATGCTGTACAACAGATGTCTAGAGATTATTTATCTTGCTTGACAACAATTTTATGTCTTTTCATTAGCAACTTCCCATTTCTCCCTCGTTCCAGCTCCTGGCAACCACCGTTCTATTCTTTGTCTCTATGAGTTCGACTATTTTAGATATCTCATATAAGTGGAATTATGAAACATTTGTCTTTCTATGACTGGCTTATTTCACTTAGCATAATGTTCTCAAGTTTTATTCCGTTATCATATGTTGCAGCTTTTCCTTCTTTTTTTAAGGCTTAATAGAATTCCATTATATGCATATAACACATCTTCTTTGTCCATTTACCTTTATATGGACATGGAGATTGTTTCCACACCTTGATTACTGTGAATAAAGCTGTAATAGAGAGCATTTGTTGTGCTGTTTATTGCGGCATTATTCACAGTAATAATAAAAGAGATAAATAGTATCTCTTTCAGTTACTGATTTCAATTCTTTTAAATAAATGCCTAGAAGTGAGATTGCTGGGTCCTATGGAAGTTCTATTTTTAACTTTCTTAGAAACCTTCATTCTGTTTTCTATAGTGGCTGCGCCATTTTGTATTCTCATCACCAGTGTGCAAAAGTTCCAGTTTCTCCACATCCTCACCAACACTTTCATGTTTTAACTTTTAATTTTTGTGGGTACATAGTAGGTGTATATATTTATGGTTTTTCAGAAATAATAGCGATCCTAACAGGTATGAGATGATAGCTCATCCTGGTTTTAATTTGCATTTCCCCAGTGGCTTAGTAGTATCCAACTTCTTTTCATATACCTAGCCGTCATTTGTATATCTTATTTGAAAACATGTCTCCTCAGGTCCTTAGCCCACTTTTTAATCATCTCATTAGGATTCGTTTTTTCCTATTGAGTTATAGAAGTTCATTATCTATTTTGGAGATGATTAACCTCTGTCAGGTATTTGTCTTGCAAGTATTTTCTCATTTCACGTCATGGTTTTTTTCTAAAAGAGTTGGGACTTCCAAGGTGGCTTCTCCACTCACATGTGTGGTGCCTCTACTGGGATGCATGGAACCCCTAGGCCCAGCTGAGCAGTCCATGCTAATATTTCCACCTTTCTTCCACCTCTCCATGGGGTCTTTTGAGAAGCAGAGCCAGATATCTTTACATGGTGAATCAAGTCTGCCTTAGTGAGTGTTCCACAAGAACAAGTCCCAGTGTCCAACGGTTTGTCAGACTTTTGTTCATGTCACTCTGGCTAACGTCTCATTGGCTATAGTGAATCATGCAGCCAAGGGCAAGTCAGTGTGGGAAAGGGATACACAAAGGAATGAATGTCTATGATAGCCGTCTTGCACACTGCAAGGATGACTAAAAAGTTATAACATATTAAATGTTGATGAAGATGTAGAACTACCAAAACTCTCATAAATTGCTAATAGGAGTGTAAATTGGTACAGCCATGTAGGGAAACATGGGTGGTATCCACTAAAGCTAAATATATACTTATCTATGACCTAACAGTTCTGCTCCCAGCAGAACTGAGAAATCACATTCCCAAAGACTTTTATGAGAATGTTCCTAGATTTATTCATAAAAGCCAAAAACTGGAAACATCTCAAATGTACATCAACAGAATAATGGATTAATTGTGGAATAGTCATATGGTGGAAAGATACATGGTAATTAAAAAAAAAAAACATTACTTCAGCCTAGATGACTCTCACAGACACTATGTTGAGCAAAAGAAGCACACACTATTCAATTCCATTTATAGGGTGACCAATTGCTTTAGTTTTAGCACTGATAAATCCACATCCCAGAAACCCCTCAGCTCCAAGCAAACCACAATGGCTAGTCATGCTACATTCATACACAGCTTCAGAAGCAGCATAATTAATCCATGTTTATGGTACCTCTTGGGTTTTATGGTACCTCTTGGGTGGGTTTTGAATAAAAAAAGGGCAGAAAGGAACTTCCTGCAATGTGAAAATAACTCTTGAACTAGATGGTGACTACTTGAGCGTATACACATGTAGAAATTCACTGGTCATACATTTAAGATTAGTGCAGTTTACATGTAGACTTTATTATATGAACATTATACCTCAATAAAAATTTTAAAATAAAAAAACAAGCAGAAAACATGTCTGTAACTTACTAGCTCCATGACCTTGGCAATTGTGTAAAAACCTCTGAGCTTAGCTTTCTCACATGTAAAGTGAAGATAATGATAATGGGTAATTCCCATGGCCCTTGTGACATTAAATTATATTTAAAGGGGTTACAATTTTATTTATAAAGCACCTAGCATATGGTAGGCACTCAATTAATATTGGGTCACATCCCTGCAAATCTGATGGGAAATGCCTTCCTTAAGGGAAGATTTTCCATTTCTGGAATTTCACTCCCTAGAACTTAAGTCATGCATTAGCTTGTGACAAGTTATTTTATTTAACTCTCCCTCTTGGCAATCGCTACCTGTGATGAAACACAAAGCAGAAAACTAGATCCCAGCAGCGCAAATAATAGCAAGCAATCTTTTGAACTATTTGCCTTGAGGAAAAGATAAAAAGTTATTGAGTCGTGAGTGCAGTTTGCCACGTCACGATGTATTTCCCACTGTTTTCTTAGGCTGTTTTCTTTGCCTCTTCTAAGACATTTTATGGAAACTTTTGCTGAACAGTAGCCAATTAGAGTAAATGCTTCTGCAACCATTCTTTTTCTGAAAGTATCTCAGAGATCTCATTTTGGCACATGGAAGACAACAGACTGTCTACTTCTCTTCCATTAGGGCACAATGGCATATAGGATATCACTCTCAGAAGCAATGATATAAGGAACTCTTTTTCTTGCATTACTAGGAGTTAAGTCAATTCTACGTTCTAGGCAGCATGTTTTTATGCCTGCAGGTACAGAACTGTGCAGACCCATTTCATTCACTTGCTTTTATGCCTTTATGGAATAAAATATTCAGGTTTCTTTTAGGTTAACTCCCTAAGCATCCAGAAAGTCTACAATTTTTGACCAAGAATTCTTGTGACTTTGGGAGGTCCAAGAAGATTACATGTGGCTGTCTTGTGCAGCACAATAATCTATTTAATTCTTCATTTGCCTCCCTTTACATAATGTGTGGGAAAAGTTCACATTATAAGCCAATATATAGAAGCGTATTCTTTAACTACAAAACTCTTTTGAGTGGCATTTTGTGAGAATTAGAATTATTCAGAGATTTGGGTTTAAGAAATATGTTCCTATATGTTGTTTACAATGAGGACCATTCTAATTTCCATGGAAAAAAATGTGGATGTAGAATTTGAAACGTGAGTTTGAATCTGGCTCCCTCTATAAAGCTGTGCAACCTTGCATGAATTACCTAACTTCTCTGCATCTGAAAATAGGGAATACTAAATAATACCTACCCCTCTAGATTGTTGTAAAGGATTCATAGGAGGCTAGTACAACATTACCTGCATAGTAGGTTCTTTATACATGAATGGTTTATGCCTTTATTCTCATTCAGACGGCTTCTCAAGGCTCAGGAAGTCCACCTGGAGACCAGAAAGGGAAGACAGAAATCAGAATGATATATTTACCTCATCCACACAAACCACTTCGGACATAGTCAAAGTTCTTCAGTCCAGGCTAATGTTTCAGTTCCCTTCTGTGTTCTGTATATTGAGCACATGATTAGCCCTTCAGAAATGTCAAATAACAAAGCCATGAGTTGCCTCAAGAAATTAGCAGATCCTTGCCTGCTTGCTTCTCAGAAAATCAATATTTTTTTGGCCAGGTTTTTGAAATAAAGAAACTGAGTCTAACAGAGCATTGAAGATTTTAAGGCATGTACGTTTTTCCCCCTTTTCTTTTGCCTTTGTATCCATATGTCTCAAAAAGAAATTCTGCACAGATTAGAGATACCAGCCCAGAGCAAAAATGGCTTGTACATTATGTTGAAAAGAATTTTTAAGTTATTTCATATGAAGGCTTAGCTATATATTTTTTGATTTTTTTTAATAGTTTGAATTCCATTTGCAGAATTTAGTCTACTGATTCAATACTGGCAATGATATAAAAATTTAGCTTTATTGAAACATATTGCTTGAATTTAAAGCATACTGGGGTATTTATGGCTTCAACTCATTTTTTAAAACACCCACTAGTAGAATGACTTCATTGGTCAGCAAAATTGCTCAGCTCTCTCCCTCTCTGGGGGTTGGGAGAAAAGTGGATAGTTTAGAGCTTAGAAGTAGACTTAGTGATGTGATTTCACAAAGTCAGAATCACCAATTCCTCCCCTCCATGTCCTTCATGATGCCTGGTATTCTTAATGATGCCTGGAAACCCCACTCCTTCATCAAGGCTTTATTTCTTGTTTTATTATTATTGTTTTAAAGCAATCCCTTTGATTGGCACCACTGTTCTATTCCTGGGCCCTGGCATGCCCTCCCATCTCAGTGATATTAAATGTCAAGAGAGCAATCTGAGGTGAGCTGCCAATACCACGCTGAAAACCTGGTCAGTGCCTCTCGAGGAGACCGAGCAATTAGCCCTCTCCCAGCCTGGGCTCCTGAGTGTCTTGGTTTTCTTTCTAAGCAGGAGTTCCAAACTTTACCCAGTAACTCTCTCTCTCTAACCCAGGAAGGAGTCAATCTTGTTATATAGTAGTCATATTCTTCCCTTTCATGACTTGCTTAAGAAGCACAAATCTGGCCAAAACTGCTCTCCAGGCTGGGCCCAAGGAATGTCCCCGTCTTCAGTTACTGTTGTTTTTCTCCCCGTAATAACACTGCTACCATAAATTAGGGGCAAAGTGCTATAACTCAGTGAATGAACTATGCACAATCCAGATGTAAGCAAAACCTTTACCTCTGTTTAGAGTCAGCTTCCTATGACTTGCATGTGATTACAAGGATGCAAACTGTTCCATGTTCCCACCTGCTTTATTTCCTTGATTGATCTCTCTCCTTCCTGGCGGTTTTATCATCTGCATAGTTTCACTGGAACGTACTAATTTCCTGTTTCCTCCAGTCATGGTGCTTTGCCCTTTCTCCTATGCAGTAGATCCCCTCTGATTGGTACTTCTCACACATTCTCTTCTAGCAACCTGTGACTTCTTGGTCATCACTAGTCTTATTGTAAATATAAATAGAGATTACATTTGCTTACATGTAAATGTACACATTAAAATGTATATGGAGATCTGAGAACAGACTTGGCATTATCACTGTGTTGTTATGACTTAAGGACTAAGTCCAGTATTATGGCTTCAGGGGCTGAAGCTAGAGTGAGAATTGTGATCTGAGACAAAGACTGAAGAATTAGCATATTGAAAAATCAGTTAGGATTCCAGAAGTGGGATCCTGAGAGTCTAGAGAAGTTCTGTCCCGTGGAACTTTTTGCAAAGATAGAAATGTTCCATAATATTCTGTGTTGTCGCCACTAGCCACATGTGGCTACCAAGTACTTGAAATGTGACTACTGCAACTGAAAAACAAAATGTTAAATCTTATTTTTATTTTAGTTAATTTTAATTTAAGTAGCCACAGACGAGTAGTGGCTATTCTATTGGACAGCTTAGAGGGAACTGTACATGTTGTAAGTGGGGAGGAGGGAAAGCTGAATCCTAGATACAGATGCTGTAGTAGGGAACCAAGAGGACATTATACTCAAAGGCAAGCTGGACAGCTGTAGAAGAGAATGGACAGGAAGTCACTCCGAGCATCTTTCTAGAAAACTCGCCTCACTTCTTGGCTTGTCAGACAGGTTGAGTTGTACTCAGAACTTTATAGGGCAGCCCTGAACCAAAGATATCGAGATGATCCTTTTGCACTCCAACTTTCCTTTTTTTTAGAGATTAGCGAGATTTCTCTGGAAGGTGGCCCAAAGCTCACACACCATAAAGATCAGCACTAAAGCTTTAACTTCTGAAAGTCAAGTATATAGCTTTGATTTCAATGATCATTTTTTATTTAAAAGAGTTTCAGTAAAATATTTAATGTTTTCAAAGAATCGACATGAATTTATTATTGAAAAAAATGTTCCTCACCCTTTAGAGATCTCAGGGCACTTGTTTTAAATAAAACACCTAGAAACAGCTGTAATGAAATCAGTTTAAGGCTGGGGTCAGATAGGATCGCAAACAATCAAAGGCAGGCCTAGAAACTGTGGCAGCTTGTATTTCTAGGCTGTAGAAATTTCCAGGAGAGTAGCAACCTTTATCCTTGTGTACAGCAGCATAAATCAGAATCTACTCAAGAATGTTTAAGAAGAAAAAGAATATATTATTTGTTCATTTATTTAATAGATATTTCACATATCCAGCACCATTCTGGGAGCTGGATATAAAGGAGTTACAAAATAGATGTCTCCCTCCCTGAGGGCAGGGGATACAAGATAATTAACAAGTATTTATTAATAATTAACAAGTATTTATTAACAAGTAAATAAATACATATAATGTGTCAGAAATTGATTAATGCAATAGAAAGGACCAAAATAGGACAAAGAAAATCATGAGCTGAATGCTGGATTGTAGGGAGATTATTGCTATTTTACATTGGGTGTTCAGGGAAAGAAGCATGGTAAGACAATATTTGATCATAGGCTGGAAAAAAAAAGTGAGCCATGTGCATATTGGAGGAAGACTTTTAAGACTGAGGAAGCAACAAGCCCGAAGGCCCTAAGGGGAGAGCCGAATGCCATGTTCATAAAATGCTGAAGATTGTTATGGAGAACAACTGGGGCAGAAGATCTGGGGGAGTGTTTGTAGTTGGAAAGGTAATGGAAGCCAGATTATATTGCGTATTTTTGATGCTGAAAAGTGTTATTCAAAGCTGTGAGATCAGATGCAATCACCTGGGACAGTTTGGACACTCCGCACACTTACATATCAGAAAAATGAGGAAGACTCCGCAAAAGAGACTTCGAAAGAGGGGCTAACCCTGTAGGAGCAGGAGAATAATGTGCCAGAAACCAAGTGAGAAGTGTTTCAACACGAAGAAGTTATCAATGTAAGTGTTAACAGGTCAAGCAACATGAGGGATATGAATTGCTGTTGGATTTTGCAAGAGGAAAGCCTTGGTGATTGATAGAGTAGTTTAGAGTGATTGGTAGAGTAGTTTGGGATAGGTAAGAATAAAGGCATTCTTACAGTAGCCCAAGTGATAACGGAAGAGGAGGGGAGGAGATAGTGAATTAGGAGGCTCTTCTACAGAGTTTTGTTTTAAAAGGTAATGGTCATGGGAGGCCATGGGATGAGAGATGGACTTGTAAAGCTGGCATCAGTTGTACTATATTTGTGTCCAAATGGAAATGATAGAGCAGAGAAGAAAATGTGATAATTTAGGAGAGTCAGGATAATTACTGAAGAAGATGCTTTTGATGAGAGGAGGTGGGATCAGGTACACAGCAGAGGAGCTGGCCTTAGACAGGGGCAGGAACTGGTACCAACACACACAGAACAGAAGGCAAGCACACTGGTACACGTGCAGGTAGGTAGATGTTGGGACAGTAGTGTGTGGAAGCCCTTTTTCAAATTTAAGCACAGTGATCAACTGCTGAAGGAGAGATACGGACATTCAAGAGAGAAAAGAAGGTGTAAACTAGATGTCTGAAAGGGTGAATGAATAAAAGTAATCTTGGTGGATGGAATTAAAGGAACCAAGAGAACGGCACTTCCAGCCAAGAGAACTGCACTGAGTGTCTCAGTGTGGCTGCTGTCCTGGCGGGGATGGTGTGCGTATGAGATGAGATTGGTGGAGAACATGGTGGAAGGTGAGGTTAGAGAAGGAGACTGAAGCCTGACTGTGAAGTGTACACCTTTAAGAATTTTTTATGTATCTTGCAGGTGAGGAATTGTCAAAGTATTTATGTTTGTCTATTGGCTTGATATTTCAAGACCCCTTTATTCAAATCATGCACAGGCTATCTACCTATACTAGAGCTTCCTTGGCTAAAGTAAGAGACGGGAGAGTATAAATTTCCACCCTTTCTCCCCTTGTTGTTCTGTGAGGCACCTGTGTGGACTCCTGTGGTTCCAGCAGTTTGAACTGCACTGACACAGGGTTGCCAAAGGACTATCAACTGGGAATACCATGATTATTTCATGCTTGAAGATGATCACTTTGGCAGGAGTATGGAGTAGGAATTGAAATTGAGAGAATCTGGAGAAGGAGAGACAAACTGGAAGCCCACTGTACGTGGCTTACTACTGACAGGACAGTAAGGGCGTGCAGGGACTGGAGTGGCAGATGGGGGGTGGAGGGGGAGACTGAAATGAGGCTATTGTGATGATGGGATTTAGGGAGAGAAGGAGAAAGAAGAGGCAATACTTTGTATTCATGAAGTGGTCGTAGGCCATTCAGAACTTTCAGGAAAAGCAGAAATTTAGAGAAAAGTAGATAATAAGTTTTTGTATAACTTCAGTTTGTGATACTGGGAAGATATTTAGACAGAAGCATTCACTATATAGGGAAAGTAGGCCTAAAGTCAAGGAGAGAAGTGGCACTAAAGATGTAAATGCAGAGGTGTTGGCAGCTGGTACTATGGACGTGGACAGGCTGGACTCAGGAAAACAGGCAGAGGGAGAGGAAAAGGCAGCAAGGACAGAACTCGAGAGCATGCCGCATTTTGAGAGGCTGAGACGGAGAAAAAACAGCTTCTGTGACTCCGTAGGCACAGTCAGAGAAATTGAAGAAGAGCCAGTTAGTGTTGATCCTACAATTTGCTCATCATTAATTCTGCTCATGCCCCTCTCTAGGTGCCTGTAGAGGGAAATGTACTCACTTAAGCCAATGGATGCTTAGCAGTCATGACACACCCCACATCTGAGCAGAAGCTTTAATTGTTGTGTACGCAGTGTCTGTGTTTCCTTTGTTCCTATCACCCACTGTGAGAACAGCGTGGGCCAGATGGTGGCCAATCCTTCATCATGGGCTCAAAATGAGAAGACACGTGGATCCCTGCCAAGGCTGTAGCCAATCTGCAGGTCCCGTGCAATGTGAACAAGAAATAAATGTTTGATTTTGTAAGCCATTGATTTGGGGGGTTTGTTTGTAGCTGCAACAAAAGCTGATATTAAGGGAGTTGCAGGAAAAAGAGTAAAGGAAAGGGGGGTGTCAAATACTGCAGCAGTATTGATAACATGGGAATTGAAAAGAAGGAACTGACTGGTAAATTCTAAGGGTGTGAACAGCAGCACATGCTGCTTGCTATAAGCCCAGGATCAGGGCTTTCCTTGGGCTAGACGATAAAGCTTATTTTGGAAACTCTCTGTCTTTAGGTTACCTAGTTTTTCCCACGTATTTTCCCGTCCTAGCATCTCTTAGTATTCCTCAAAAACAGAATCCTTGTTACATAGTTAGCTGACCTTTGTATGAGGGTCTCAGAGATTCAAGAGACTTTGAAACTAAAAGATGTTTAGGCTCTGTGAAGAGTAACTGGATACGGGTGCCTCTAATCACACAGCTGCCTACCCAGAAAAATATTCTGTCCTTGGTAGAATTCCTTATTATTACCTTGGCTTCAACTGGTCATTTTTTCATATCTGTTTAAAATTGTACAAGATCAAAAGGATTATCCAAGAACTATATATTCTGCCTAGCCACATATAATAAAAGAACACTCAAATTCCTTAAGCAGGGCATGCAACTTGAAGGTCAGTCTCTGGTGACCATGTGCCGAAGACAGTGGCTGTGAGCTTCACCTCTGGGTTTTAAATCCAGAGACTCCAGACCCTTGGTGATTGATAGAGTAGTTTGGGGATAGGTGAGAATAAAGGCATTCTTGCAGTAGCTCAAGTGATAATGGAAGAGAGGTCAAGGAGATAGTGAATTAGGAGATTCTTCTACAGAGTTTGTTTTAAAAGATAATGGTCATGGGAGGCCATGGGATGAGAGATGGACTTGTAAAGCTGGCATAATTTGTATTATATTTGTGTCCCAATGGAAATGATAGAGCAGAGAGTAGGCACAGTCAGAGAAATTGAAGATTGTAATCTGGATTGTAGGGAGACTATTATTTCCACTATCGGCCCCTCCCCAGCTTATTTCATAAACTCCAGGCTCAGCCAATTCCTAGATGTGTGAATTTCAACAGTTATTTAACTCTCTCTTAGTTTTCTTTTTCATTAAGTAGAAAAAGAATATCTTTGAGTTCCATCGTGTTTAAATCAGAAAATGCTGAAGAAATACTTAGCAGAGTGATTAGCACATGGCCTCAATAAATGTTAGTCATTAGTATACGTATAATACTATTCATATTACATATACTTCTTGTATATGTAATAGAAGTCACAACTTAACCCTCAACTGGGATTTAGTTATGATTGATTGTACATCAATTAGCAGGGCTGCTGCCAGGAGTCCATTTGAATGAGGGTTTTTAGTGAAAGGAGGATTAGAGAACTTTCTCTTCTGCTGACAAGTGAACTAAAAGAGACAGCTCAGAGCGGGTCCCCTTCCCGGGTCTCCATCTCACAGTTGATAGGGTCTCCTTCTTGGCCCAGCCCAGCCAAGTCCAGCTGACTCAATTTTAAGAACTGAGAACTGAAATCTATGGAGAGAACGGCTATATTTCTCATGAGGCACTATTTTTACAGGGATTCTTCTGGATAGGAGGGTAAAACAGCACTGTTCATTCGATAACCTGAGAGTTGAGGACGGTTTCTCATTCCTTCCATGTGGAGCAGCAGCTCCAACCTAGAGATGATTCTGATTGTTTGCTTCACACCGAGACCTCGAGGCACTTGGACAGCTCCTAGAGACAGCATCTTTGCCAAGAATGCCAGATTCCATGGTGACAATGGGGCTGTAGGCATGAGACATGCATGCACCATGTGGGTTCTTGGGCAATGGACTTTAGTGATGAGAAGATTAAACAAGAAGAGTATGAAAAGATCACTTGAGAATTCCCACGTGACTCCTCAGAGATTCCCAGAGATAATTTTCTGAGATATGGGGAAGCATGTTAGGAACTGTGGCTAAGAATGAGCAAATCATGAATAAGTATTATGAATTGGCCACATTTTAATGCCTCGTGTGGTATAGCCTGAGACCAGAGAGGACACAGGCTTGGAATTATGTAGTTGTAAAGGGGGCTGCTCTTACAAGATAGCATATACCCTCCTGGTAAATTGATCAGATTCTTCATCTCCTTAAATTTCCTCCACCTCCCCCAGCATGTGTGTGAAATTCCACATTACTTACGGTTTTACATCCCTTCATTTCTGGGATTCAATATCCATTTTTTTTTTTGAAAAAAAAAAAACAACACTGTCACTTTTATTAGAAGTAGTGCTGAGTTTATGAAGATAATACAAGGTTCTTTTTTTAAGACAGCAATTTGAAGAACATGAGGATATAAATTTAGTTTATGAAATAAGTTGGGGAGGGGCTGATAGTGGAAATTACAGAAAGGTGGGAAAGTCACAGACTAAAGGTTGAAAACGTAAAGGTTGTGGCATGGAGACAATTTTTGTCAACTGCACAGCTCTGTTTAGGCTCTACACTAACACTCAATTTAACAAAGTAGAACTATGCATTCTCATACCAAGGCTGAGCATGTCCTAAAGATTATGTCTCTGTGTGTTACCTAACACAATATTAGCTGCTATTACAGCTAAACCTTAAAATTTCAGCGGTTCAATGCAACAGAGTAGAGGGTGGGGTTGTGTGCTGGACTTGACCATGCTTAGCTTTTGACTTTCAAGGTTGCCCTGGGTGTGGATACAAAGATTCACCACCCCATCACCCTTCAAAGAAGGACTTGTTGCCCCAGCTGCGGGGCATGCCTTCAGATGTCATCTCTTTTTAGGATTGTCTCTAATATAGAGAGCTGCCATACCTGTGGTCACTTTCTAGAGTGGCTCACAATCAGAAACTAGTGAGCTGGCTTTGATGGGCTGTTTTAGCTCTTGAGTGCCCATGGGGTCATCCAAGGCTGTCATCAGGCCTGCTTTATAGCCCAACTTGTCCCTCTCCCTAATCCTGCTTTTCCTCTTTCTCCCATGGGTATTTATCCCAACACCCTCCCTAACCAACATCTAACTCAGAGTCTAACCTCCATTTCAGAGTCTGCTTACAACATAATGCAACCTAAGAAACTAAGAATTAATTAGTAGCTGGTAAAGGGAGAAGACAGAGGAGGTCATTCATGGATAGTTTTGATCTGAAAGGAGCGCATATTACTTCCACTCACAAAAGGAGTTAAAACTCAATCATCTGGTCAGTCATCTTGTGAAGAATCAAAGATGTCCTGAAACATTGGATGGCTTACCCAAGATTATAAAGCCTCATGTACAATTCAACTTATTGGGTTTTTCATCCTTCTGAGAATTTTCTATGATTTTCTTTTTCACATCAGACAAAGAGAGCTACGTAACTATCTCTTCATTTTGTCTTTGTTTCAGGAGAGTTCAGAAACAAACAAATTCAGAAGTAAATTATAGCAACGATGTAATCCTTTACAGAATACATTTCTTATTTTTCTCAGTGTCATGACCCAGTCTTCTAATTTATCTTTGCCCTGGTACTCTTTTTTCCCTTTTTTATTTATATTTGATCATGTTATTGTGTTTCTGCTCCAATCATCTCAAATTCTTTTTCTTTTAAAGAATGAGTCAGGGCATATGTAAATAAGGGAATAAATAAATAACTAGGAGCATGATTCAGTATTCTGTATACCATAGCATCCTATTACAAACCCTTCCATTACAGTTGGATATTATCATAGGAACATTTCCATCTCATTATAAAATGAATTGACTAAACATACAGAAGGTCTGGTATGAATAAAAATTACATGCCAGGCACCTATTAAATAGCTTCTATTAGAACTTCCGATTTCCAGGCAGGAAATGGCAACGATTTATGATTCATTTTTAAACTTTTAAAGAATAGGTACCTATCTGGCAGATAAAATTTAATTATATTTAATTATTCTCAAAGGAACTGTATTAATGTTTTGGCAGCCACTCATGTTATGTATTACAATCCTCCATTTTATGGTTGACAAAACGGGTTTGGAGAGGTCATTGCTCATAGCTGCAAAATTAAGATGCAGAAGCCCTGTCCTCCTGGGCTATTTTTTATAATTAAATCCTCTGTCTAATTTCGAAAAACAGCCCCATACAGGATTTCAATGCCACTGTAGAAAGAACATGACAGCCAATATCTGTGTGGTTCCATTCTACCACCTGTGACATACCCACCTAGGCAGACTTTTATCTTCAATTATGTGCTTCTGATTTTTTTTTTTAAATCAAGACAAGGTCTTGCTCTGTTGCCCAGGGTAGAGTGTAGTGGCATGGCCATGGCTCACTGCAACCCCCCTGGGCTCAAGCAATCCTCCAGCCTCTGCCTCCTGAATAGCTGGGGCTACTGGTGTGTACTACCATACTCTGCTACATTTTGTATTTTTTGAAGAGATGGGTTTCACCACGTTGCCTAGGCTGGCCGTAAACTCCTGGGCTGAAGCAATTCTCCCAGCTGGGCCTCCCAAAGTGCTGGGATTGTATGTGTGAGCCACCCTGCCTGGCTACTCTGACATTTTAATCATCCTGTGAGCATTTGTTCCTCAAAATCCTGCCCCACTCTGTCTTCTCTACTGGTATCCCCATTTTGCTTTGCATTTCTTACACTCAAGGCAGTTAGTGGGTCTTGTCCAATTCAGTGCTTTAAAGGAGATTTGTGTATATGTGTTGCGCAGTGATAAGCATCCAAAAAATGTCTCAGAAGACCCTGGAAAAGGCACAGAGCCTTCTGTGGCAAAACCCAAGCTTGAGGCTCAAAAAAATCTCAGCCAAGGTGAACTGTTTTCTAAGAAGCCTTTGGTTTGTAAATGCTTTCTTATCACTCAGGGGCAGCATGTGTTTCTCTGGAATTTGGTTATGTGCCTTTTAGCTGATGCCTTTCTTCATCATTATATTTTAAACCATTTATTTGGGAGATCTCAAGCTCCAATTGGGTTCTGAAGGAGGTGACACTTTGATCTAGAATCAATAAACGAAGCACAGCTCTGTCCTCCACTGAGAATTCACTTCTGTGGGGTGATTCATAGCTTAAGCTTCTCTGATATAGATAAATCAGCTCTGCCAGCCCTTTACATCTTCCTTGTGGGGCATATATTCTTCTCAAGATTATAGCGGTGCTTGTAGTACCCTACATGATTTAGTCCCATTGAAACAATGATATTTATATGCTTGTGCATTTATTTACTTGTTTACCCATTCATTCATTTCCTCATCATTCACCCACTTATTCCCCAAACATTTTTTTATGGTCATCTTCTAAGGGTCAAGGGTTAAAATGTAACTTCCATGAAAGCAAGAACTCTGCCAATTTAGTTAGTTGCTATATCCCCAGGGCTTAATACTATGGCTATCACTGAATAAATATTTGGTAATTTAATATAACACCCATTGTGGCAGAGATTGCTAGTTGCTTACACCAGCATCCATTCTTTCCTTCTTCCCTAGTTTAGAGAACCCTGATTTTAGATAGGCATGTTGCCACTTAACCTTCCTTGCTGCTAGTTGTGGCCATGGGATTTTATTCAAGTCTGTGGCATTCAGAGTAACTGCAGTGTGATACTACTGGGGAACTTCTTAAAAGGGGCTGGTTCAGCCACACAAGTTTCTTTTTTTGACCATCTATTTACTTCCTCTTCTAGCTTGCAGCATACATTGTTATTCACTGTTGCGATTGAGAAATATTAATAATTTATATAGAGAAGGCAGACAAACATTAATCATATAAGTCAATGGATTTTCACACGCATATACTTGGGAAACCATTACCAGATGAAAATATAAAATATTTCCAGAACCTCAGAAATCTCCCTTATGACTGCCCCCTGTCAATAACATTCCCAAAGGAAAACGTTGGATTTGTTTTGCTTGATTTTGGATTTTTTGTAAACAGCATCATACAGTTGATCAACCAAGGTTTCATCAGGAGACAGAAACAATGTCATTAATTTGAACAGAGAAAAATTCATATAAAGAATCATTAAACAGGAAAAAATAGTTAATCACTAAAATGGTTAAAAGAGGATTATAAGGAACACAAAAGTAGCTAAACAAACTGCATTTAGAGCTGAGAATGGCCAATAAAGAAACTAGGGATTTAAAGAAGGCTCTACTCTCACCCCTGGGATTTATACCTGGTGGGAGAGGGTTTAGTTGTCACAGGAACAGACAGCCTGCTGTGGCCAAGAACTTTTCTGGAAGGTGTAAACTAGAACTGGCCCATAGAAGCGGCCTGCCTGTTGATGGAGGAATTTGCCGGAGGGCACAGCCCTGCATGGGTCTGTGGGAGCTGCTGGAGTGAGCACGACTGGGCAACTCAAATGCCACTCTGCCAGCTGCTGGACACACCAAAAATAGTATCACGGAGCCATCGAGAATGCCATTTTTTGCTGCAGATTTGCAATGACCCTCCACAGTCATTTTTGGACAAGCCTAATACTGAGTAAACTGGCAAAGGAGAATGTTTATAGGATCAAGCACTAGTATCATAAAAGCAGGGCAAAGAGTAGATTTGGAGCTGAGAGGCAATAAATCGATAACTGCCACACATAGTATGTACTTGTGCCTGTCTTATTTCATGTGTAATTATGCGAAGACTGGATTTGATAGCTGGAGCTCCAGCAACTGCCTGGAACTATGAAGTGACTTTAAACATGGCTTCCATGTTCTACATGGTAAGCAGAATGATAGAAACCTGAGTTCCTGGTAACAGCAATGGAGCATCTCTACCAGCCCAGGATTTCTTAAATCTGAAATTTTTTTTTTAAACATGAGAGGTAAATATGACTTTCTTTTGTTTAAGCCATGTGATTTTTCCCCATCAAATAGCAACTAATACACTTCTTTCAGATTGTTCCTAATGTGGGTAAGACAGTCATGTCAAGAAAACCAATATCTAAATGAGAAACGTAAGAGAAGGGATGAGTATTGAGTCTTTTCACTCTTCCAAGCCCTGTGCTAGAAACTTGTGTTACTGTGGAGAGCAAATACTTCTACAATTTGATTTTGTGCCCATTCATCATATCAGCCAGCACAGATTGATTTTGAATCTAGATTTTTTTTTACTTCTAATTCTTTGCTTTATTCTTTAATAATCTAAATGTCAACTGGGATTACTCTACTTAACAACTAAGATTTTCGAAGTATTTAATTTTGCCCCTCCCTCTCCTACCAGAAGTCTAAAATTTTTCCTAACATTTCTGTCAATTTAACAGTCGTGGGTGAGGATGGGAAAAGGTTGTTGTGTAATAGGTTTAAGTTCTTACAATTACCTCTGCCTTCAAACTGCTTCTTCAGGTCGCAGATTGATTTCGGATATTGTTCATACTACGTCAACTCAGCTATGAAACTCAACATTTATCAGCTTCCACAGAAACACTCACTTATACAAGTCAGTATCTAAGTGTGATGGTCATTACTGAAGATATAACACAATAGTAGTCAGAAAAATCTCTATTTTTAAGTTTATATTTTATGATGTCTTTGGAAAAGTAATACATTCAGATGGTTCAATATTAAAGTGAGATATGGTATATAAATGACCAAATTTTCTACTGCATTGCTGATCTTTTATCAATTGGTAGAAGGTCTTAATATGTTAAATGAGCCTTTTGTAATAAGACTGCAAATATATTTTCTGTTTGTTTTCTTTTGATCTTTTTATAGCAATTTTCTATTAATATTTATTTAAAACTTTGATATAGTCAACTTTTTCAGTTTTTTTTCCTTTTATGGCTTCAGGTTATTGATCTGAAGTAGAAAGATCTCCTATACTTTGTGATTATAAATAATTCTCCCATTATTATATTTTCCTAATAATTTTAAGAAATTTTTACATGTACTTTAAATAATTGATCTATTGAGAATTATTCTTATAAAAGTGCTGGTTTAGATCTAAGTTATATTTCTCTACATGGCTAACCAGTTAACCCAATATTATTTAATTCTTAATATTTTTCTCATTGATTTAAAATACCACTTTTATTTTTTATTAAATTACCCTTGGCATTTATTTACATTAGTGGATTCTGTTTTATTATAGCATTGCCTGTTCTTGAGTCTACTATAATTATTTAGGTTGGATAATATGTTTTAGTATCTTACAGGGTTTGTTCTTCCTCATTACTCTTTTTTTCCAGAATGTTTTTTATTTTTCTTGACTTGTTTATATTTTCATATGAATTGATAATTATTTTGTCCAGATGCAAGAATCAAATCCTATTGGTAAAAATATTGGAATCGTGTTAGAGCTACAGATTGACTTTGGAGAACTGACATTGTTTTGAGTCTTTGCGTTATTGAGACTTCTTATTCCATACTTTCCATCTTTGCATTTGTTCATGACTTCTTTTGTCCTTGAGCAGTGCATTAAAGTTTTGTTCAAAAAGTGCATTAAAATGCATTAAAGTTGTGTTCTCATAGAACTTATATATTTCTCGTTTTTCTGTTAATTATCTTGAGTAATTATTGGCATTTAATACTATCTTCGATTATTGATAAATTTACAACCTCTTTAAATTATCTACTCTAAAATGTCAGCAGTTCTGAGGCTGAAGAAACCCCTGTACTACACTATGCTCCCTTCCAGCTACACCAGTCTTCTCTTTGTTCTTAAAATATGCCAAACTTCTCCCATCTGAGGACTTTTGCATGCTGTTTCCTCTCCCAGGAATACTCTTTCCTCAAGATTTTTACATAGCTGTCTCCTTGTCATTCAGGTGTCAGTTTAAATACAACCTCTTCAGACAGTCCTTCCTCGACCAACAGCAAAGGAATTTTCTTTACTGAACTCATCACTTCTGATACTTTAAAAATGGATTTGATGGTGGTGACTTTTTCTGTTATGTACTACTAACTACTATATCCCTAGTGTCTAGAAAAATTCAGTCTGTTTAATTAAACTCTAAATAGCACTTCTTTCCTTCATCTGCTATAAGTTTTTCCCCATTTTTACTCTTCCTGACATCACATTTTACTTCTCTCCATTGGTACCTCAGTTTAGGAAAATCTCATCTTCCTACCAAATCGAAAAGTCTTATAGCTCAAACAAGAGGAAAAGATGAGGCCTAATGTTTAAAGCCCTGATGGAGTCCCTCCACTACTCATACCTCAAGTCTGAATGTTTGTCATCTCAGATTACCTACAACTAAGGAGGAAACCTGACTTTCTCTTTGTTCCAGAGTGGACAGGTTATTCCCCCTCCCAAGACAAACCACCTTGAGAAAAAGATACAACTTACTGGCATAAATGGCTAGAATTGTTGTGAGATTGTTCATAGGTTGAAAGAAATTGCTGCAGGGCTAGAACAAGGCCTCACACCACCAAGATTTTCCTCTCTTCAAGCAGCCTCCTGCCTACTTATCCCTGCGTCGCTTCATTCCTCAGAGGGCTTTTCTCCAGGCTCCTGGGAAGATGTGGTCTGGGTGCCTCTTACTTGACTAACTGCAACTTACGGAAAGCATCCTTTCCCAGAGAGCTTATATAAAAACTTTTATTGGCCCTTCACCAGTCACATGTCCATTCTTGGACCAATGTCTATATCACAGGAATAAATAAAGAGCAGTGATTGGCCAGGTTCTGCTCATGATCCCTTGCCAACCAGAGGTTGGGTACAGAGGAAATGCATGGACAGGCAAAAA
This sequence comes from Cacajao melanocephalus, assembly GCA_963573385.1. Classification (NCBI taxonomy): domain Eukaryota; kingdom Metazoa; phylum Chordata; class Mammalia; order Primates; family Pitheciidae; genus Cacajao; species Cacajao melanocephalus. The sequence goes on from CAUYLG010009781.1 coordinate 51,725, forward strand.
AGTAGCCAGCAAATCTCACTCAGATGCTTATTTAAGTAGCAGCTGCAATTTGCGACTTTTCCATTGTGTGTGTAATATTTAAAACATGATGTACTGTCCATGAGACCTAATTGCATAAGAAAGCACTTGATTAAATAATAATTGAAGTTTATGTTTTGACATGCTTGTCTTTATTTTAGCACTTTTTATGTTCAGAGTGTTTTGAGAATTTGGCCTAGATTTTTAGTATTGCATACCTTTACTCAGATTTTGTTACTCTATTATTATAGTTGAAAATTCCAATTGTTTTACCCAATCATTGCCTTCCCAGAGGGATTAGGACCTTTCTAATTTTCATGAGAAGCTGTGTGACTCAGGCAGGATGGTGACTTGTGGTGTGAATATGTTCCGCTCTATGGAGAAGATGTCCCAACCTCACTAGCAAACTGTCAGGAAGAGTCATATGAAATCTCTAACATATAATTGAGAAAAGACACAGCTGGACCCCCTCCAGTTTTAGATTGAATGGAGAATAGTCTACAGTAGAACCCAGGCTTTGGAGTTCTACTGTAGACTCCATTTTCCATTCAATCTAAAACTTTGGGAAACCAAGTAAACAGCTCAGACCCTTGAGTTGCCTTCATCTGTCAAATGGGAATTTTTAATGCCAGCCTCACAGAATTATGAAAATAACAAACACACAGGCTGTGTTTTATGATGCAGATTTTTCAACTTTACAATGGTGCAAAAGGGGTAAGATACATTTTCACAATGCTAGTCAAAAGCCACAGGCCATAGCCTCACGGTAATGAAAGCGAAACAACTGATACCCTGCAATTTACTATGTTTCCAGGTGATTTTGCCCAACTCTAGGCTAAGGTAAGTGTTCTGAGCATGTTTAAGGTAGGCTATGATGTTTGATAGGTTAGGCATTTTTGACTTAGCAATACTTTCCATTTACAATGGTTTATCAGAATATAACCCTATCATAAGATGAGGCATATCTGTATATGTGAATGTACTCTATAAATTGTAAAGCACTATGTGATCATAGTCAAGCTGTTTTAAATTAAAATAAAGCCCCCAGGAAGGTGGGGGCTTTATTTACAAGTCTCTGATGGGCTGCTGCCTTTTTTTCAGAGATGCCTTGCCCAGCAAAAAGGGAGTCTAGTGACACAGTCTGCCTGTAGTGGCCTTGCTGATCTGTGGTGGGCTCTGCCCAAATTCTGTGTAAACTTCCCAGCAACTTTGTCTACACTGGCTAGGTTAAAACCACTTACCCAAGACTCTGCAATGACAGACGCCTCTCCCCCGACAGAGCTCAAACATCCCAGGTTGAGCTGAAACTGCTGTGCTGGCTGCGAGAATTTCAAGCCAGTGGATCTTAGCTTGCTGGTCTTTGTGGGGGTGGGACCTGCTGAGCCAGATCACTTGGCTCTCTGGCTTCAGCCCCCTTTTACAGAGGAATAAGCGGTTCCATCTCACTGGCGTTCCAGGTGCCACTGGGGTAGAAAAAAAAAAACTGCTGCTAGCTCAGTGTCTTTTTAAACAGCCGCCTAGTTTTGTGCCGGAAACCCTGGGCGCTGGTGTTGTAGGCACTGGAGGGAATGTCCTATTCTGCCGGTTGTGAATACCGTGGGAAAAGTGCAGTATCTGAGTCAGAGTGCCGGGAAAAGTCCCTGATGGCTTCCTTTGGTTAGGACAGGGAGTTCTCTGGCCCCTTGTGCTTCTCTGGTTAGGCAATGCCCCACCCTGCTTCAGCTTGCCCTCCTTGGGCTGCTCCCACTTTCAAATGAGTCCGAATGAGATGAACCAGGTACCTCAGTTGGAAATGTGGAGATCACCTGCCTTCTGCGTCAGTCTCTCTGGGAGCTGTTCTTATGCGGCTATCTTGGCAGAAATCAGGATTTTCTTTTTTTTTAATGGCCAAATATCCCATTGTGTACATATATCCTCATTTTCTTTTCCATTCATCTGCCAGGTCCATCCAGATAAATGAATCAACTTAAGTTGATTTCATATATTGGCCATTATAAATAATGTGGCAATGAACATGATGTGAAGATATCTCTTTGGTATACTGATTTTGTTTTGTTTGGATATGTACCTAGAAGTGGGATTGCTGGATCATACAACAGTTCTATTTTTAGTTTTTTGAAGAATCTCCATACTATTTTCCACAATGCCTATACTAATTTACATTTCCACCAATAGTGTGGAAGGATTCCCTTTTCTCCACATTTGTTGTCTCTTGTTATCACCAATACTTGTCATCTCCTGTTTTTTTCCTTGATAATAGCCATTCTAACAGGTGTGAGGTAATATCTCACTGAGGTTTTAATTTGCATTTCTCCTATGATTAGTTATGTTGGAAAATATTAATCTAAAGAGAAAGATAGACTGCAGTACAGCAATAGTAGGGGACTTCAACATCCCTCTTTCAACAACGGACAGGTTGTCCAGACAGAAAATCAGTAAGAAAACATGTGACTTGAGCTACATATTTGACCAAATGGACCCAACAGACATATATAGAATATTTCATCTAACAACTGTAGAATACACTTCTCAGATACACATACAACATGTTCCACAATAGATCGTATAAGCCACAAGGCCACAAAACGCATCTTAACCATTTTAAGAAGATTGAAATCATATCAAATATTGTTTTCTTGGCCACTGTGGTATGAAACTGGAAATCAATACCAGGTAGAATTTTTGAAATTTCACATGTGGAAATTCCACAGTTCTTTAATTTTAGGGAAGGAAATAAATTTCTCAGAAAAGACAAAGAGGCTTAATGAAGAATGACTGATTAAGAGAGTCAGAGAAAAAGAATCTGCCTTTTTTATTCCGATTTGCTCTGCAACCTGCTAGGCAGATCATCTGACTCTTACAAAGAAAGCCGAGCCTTGTATATTATTACACTTCCTACAATGAGATCAGCAGAAATGAGAACAGACTCTAACAGGTATTTTGCACTTTCTGAAAACAAATGCTGATTAGTTATATTTAGTTGGTGGACCGTTTATTGTGTTCCTTGTTAAATGCAATGTTATTGTTAATACCTCTTGTGAGTTTCAATACATGATATTGGTTATGACACTTTATGTTGATTAAAGATGTAAGAAAGAAGACTTAATGTGTTGCTAAGGCAATGAATTCTCATGGAAGTACTAAAGACCAAAATAAATAGCAAGGCATCTTTTTTTTCTCTCACTATTACATTCACATTTGCTGTGTAGTATATCTTGTTTTATCTCTTTTTACTTGCCCTATTTATTTACTGGTCATAGCATGAAACTTTAATTGTGGTGTAGCTGGCTGTCTCCATGTCAGAGAAACATAAAAACAAGAACACAGGCAGTCAGCCAGAAACTGCTACTTAGGTGATGTTCACTAAGGCAGAGTGGAGGTGCCAAGCAATTATCTGGTGAGTAAGATCAATGTAGACAGCAGTACCAGATAATTCATTCCTAGCTCTCCAATTTTTTTTTTTTTTTTTTTTTTTTTTTTTTTTTTTACCATTTTTAGACCAGAATTACTAGAGGAAGCTGCAAAAGCTTAACTTCATGTTATTCCTGTAGGTTTGTGTTGACCAGGGTCACACATTAGGGCCCAAAGACCTGTTTCTGTTCTTCTTACCACACCACAGTAACTCTCAACATCAGAACTAAAGGATGTTTCTCCTGCTAGTCAGAGACAGCACAGCATTTTGATGATAAACTAGGGTTTATCAAAATTATAATACAATATGTTTCTCAATAAGGTCCAAAGCATATTCTTATATGTAACTGGATGTCCTGCGGGACACCAACTGTTATCTCAGAACTTCAGCTAAGGCCCAAAACTGAGGATAAAAACTGCTACATGGTCCTTTAGTGAGACCGGCCAGTGAACTATTAGAAATGACAGCCACCTCACAGTGCATCAATATGGCAAGAAACAGAGAAGGAAAGACATTGTGTGATGGTGAGCACGGTGCTCACAGAGAAGCTGTTCCTGGTATTGTGTGGCGAAAGAATCACAGGGAATGGACATTGAAGAAATAACTCACAACAAGTTGAGTTGACAGAATGAAGGGTCGACTGGCATCTGTTTTCTGGCTGTATTCTTGTTGAGCCACCAAAAGTCCTGCACATACTTATCTGCCAGCTGAGTGCAAGCTGGTACGAGAGCTCCAGGGAGAGTGTCCTGGGCCCCAGGAGTAGGGCTGCCCTGGGGGCAAGCAGTTTGTGTGGGCTTGCGGCCACCGTTCTAGGTGCTCTGCTCGTATCGTAGACATTCAGCAGAGCAACACTTTGTCGTTGCTCTTTTCCTCCCTTCTGTGGTGAAGGAGAGACTGGTTATGTGTTCCCTGGAGTTTTGGGGATATAGCTGACCAAGGTGCTGGGCCCACTTCTAGACTGGACATTTCTGAAGTGAAGGACCTGCTCGAGTCTCACTGGTTTGAGGGACTGCAGATTAATGGTTGTGGGAAGAAAGTGGAGTCAAGCTCTCCCGTCCAACTCTCTTGTTTCTCACTGACAATATGTGAAATGGGAATCGATTGATCCTAGGATCAAAACCAAAGAACATGGAGGTTAGCAGAGAGATAGATAGTAACTCTGAAGCCATTGTGGTTGCTGGTGAGCAGAGGGAAGGAGTATTCAGCCAGGAGAAGCTTTGGGAGGTTGGGGAGGGTTGGTATCAGTGTTGGAGTTGAAAGGAGTCATGCTGGTCTCTCTTAAAAAGATTTTCAGGAGTGTGTGGGCCAGGGTTAGGTTTAAAATAACCCCAGAAAAACCATGCACAACATTTATGTGGAAGCCAACATCCCAACAGGGGCCATGAATCTCTTAGCCAGCCAGGCTGTCCTTCTAAGAATCAACCACTGGGCAGTTCTTGGAATGAATCTTCTCTCTGCACAGGCTTCCCTGGTTGTCACTGGGCAAGAGGAAGGACCCAGAATCTGAATGGAAGGTTGAAATGTAAAGTGAGAAAGAAGGGGTCAAGTGTATGAAAAGACCATAAATTCTCTCTCGCTCGCACGTGTGTGTGTGTGTGTGTGTGTGTGTGTGATCTCACATTTAAAAAATACCTTCACAGCAATATCTGGGCTAGTGTGTGACCAAACAACTGGATGCTATAGCCTAGCTAAGATGACACATAAAATTAACCATCACTTGGTTATTTAAAAAATATGGTAATTATTTTTTAAAATGTATGTTTACAGACTAACCTATTGAGACTCCTTGCTGAACTTGTTACACATCTTACATGAGAAGTAGGAGAAAAGCAAGGATGAAAAAGTTGCAAAATGTTCACTCTCCTAAACAAAATTGTTCTTCTGGTTTATAGGTGCATGGGGTTTGTATGTTTGCATATACGTAAAACAAAAAGTAGAAGGAAGAATCGTATGTTTTTGTTTCCTTTGACTGTTTTTTTCGGAGTGCTGACAAAGCTGTGCAAATAAAGGATCTTGTGTGTTACAGGCTCAGTTAGCATCAGGGATTCACATTTGGATGTAGAAGGGAGCACTGTGAGTGAATGCTGCAGGTCACCACAAACCTAGCAATAATGAGGATAATGATAATTTTGGTAATTGGGAAATAGTAACTAGGGAAAGAAGAGAATCCCTGCTTGAACTCAGATCATGTAGGTTTCAACTATGAATATAAACCAAGAATCTGTAATGTAATTAGAACTTTTATTTTAATATTGAGAGAATACATTATTAAATCTTGTACAGATTGGCATAATCCAGGCACGTTTTTGAAGAAGGCAAAGTGTGTGTGTGTATTCATGAACACATGACTGAAAAAAAGATTAAACCTTACATGTTAGTCTCAGTGGCTTTCCTAGAAGTCTATCTCCCTTGTGAATTTGGGATTGGGATGCTTTTTTTTTCTTTTTTTTCTTGCATTTTAGGTTTTGGGGTACATGTGAAGAACGTGCAAGATTGTTGCATAGGTACACACATGGCAGTGTGATTTGCTGCCTTCTTCCCCATCACCCATATCTGGCATTTCTCCCCATGCTATCTCTCCCCAACTCCCCACCCTCCACTGTCCCTCCCCTATTTCCCCCCAACAGACCCCAGTGTGTGATGCTCCCCTCCCTGTGTCCATGTGTTCTCATTGTTCAACACCCACCTAT
>CAUYLG010009782.1:0-175362 GCA_963573385.1 Cacajao melanocephalus
AAAAAGTCGCGCTGGCGACCCGTGTGGCTCCTCCGCCAGGAATCTCCCAGTCTGTGGGCAACAAAAATTCGTCTGAAAGTGCAGCGTCCACTCGCTCTCTGCGCTTTCACTGGGACCTTCAATCCTGAGCTGTTGTTAATCGGCCATCTTGGATCTCTCTCTCACTAAAAATAATTTTTATAAAAGATGCTGTACATTCAGATTGTTCTGATTGATCACAATCCTCATGATGCAATGAGATGAAGGAAAATAATAATTTACATTCCTAGCAGGGGTGAGAGTATCAGTTAAAACTCAGGAAGCCTGGTAATATAAACAATCAAGTTAAAGCAGCTTATATACCCTCATATAACTGAGAAGTCCAGAAATACATCTGACTCCAAGCACAGCTGGCTCCATGAGCCCACACAGTGGTATCGGGACTCTGGCTTTCTACATCTTGCAGCTGACTCTTCAAGTGGCTACAGAGTCTGTGCAGGCTCCACTCACATCTTACCAGCTTGCTAATCCTAGCAGAAAGAGAATGTGCCCCAATTGTTCTGCACAAAAATGTGGAGGTCTCTGATTGTCCCATCCTTTCACAGTCACAAAGAAAGTGTTTGAATGGTTAGGTGTGTCTTAAATGTCCATTCCTATGGCTGGGAAACAAGGACTGGTTCAGTTTCTAGTCCCGCCAACTAGAAAAAAAATTCACTTACTGAAACAGTGGATGGAGTGGGTGAGTAGGAAGGAGTGCCAGATAATTTTAAAAACAACAACAAAAAAAAGAACTCCAAAAAACAAAAAGAAAAACCATGTATTTGTTAACTTCAGCAGGCAGATTAAGTTGCAAAAACAGCCTCTGAAATTGTATTATGATGATCATATCCCAAAAACCTGGGAGAAAAGGTGGCAATTTAGGGCTTTCACTAAAGTGTCTAGTTTGAGACAAAAGAAATTTTCATGCTTGAAAGAGAGTGAACAGTTACTTGTTGTTTAAGTGCCTAGTCTTTATTCTGAAAATTACTCTGTATCATTCATTACAGTTTAGTAATATTATATATCAATTAAATGTACATAATCAATTTAGTAAAGATAATGTTTGTGAATTGTCATGATTTATCCTGCCTCTCAAAATCTACTTTCATTCAGTTTATATAAACTTGTAGAAAAAAAATTTAATCTTCACAGCTTTCTTTGTATATGATACATATAGACATTTTATAAACACTAGAATTGGTAAAAAAAAAAAATTAAGTTAAATAATGAATTTGTTACTTTTGAGCTTTATCTGCCCAAGTGTCTTTCTGCTCGTATTTCTACAAAGTTCTTATTTACATGCATGTGTTTTGCAACACAAACAATGTAGCAAGGGTCACTCTTACATGTAATAGGAAATTATGTTCTTAATGTAATTTAGGAATAACACATATAATACCTTCAGTAGTGTATGCTTCCTGTGTCACATTTGCTCTATACATCTTGAATGAAAGATACAGTGTAAGAGTACTACACAAACCATATCACAGGGTGAAATGCAAAATTCACAATACTTTTATGTAATAAGAATGCAATGTTTCATTGATACCATTCTAGAATGCAGGTGTCTTCCTTGAGCATCCTGAAAGAGAGTGTATTGTCAGTGTCCCATAGGAAACATAAAGAATAATAATAAGCAAGTGCACTCGGCAGTTTCTTCATCTGATCAATACGTCATAATGAGGTTAAGTGACTTCTATCAGGAGGCTTATGACTTATTCTTCTGTGTATAACCTGACTCTGGAGCCAGTCTTTGGATCCATTATATAAGCAACCCCTCCTTTTACTCTATAGGAAAGAGTCACATAGCCATTAAGTGAGATCCCTGCTTCTTTTGTGGCTGATTCTGTCTGTCTGACAATCAAAATTTTGTATGAAATTAAAATGAATAGAATTAAAAAGTAGCCATGGAAAGTACTTCACATAGCCTAGCTGCTCTGCTCTGATTTGGAGATACCAACTTTCAAGAAGGTTAGCCTATGTAAAATTGCTCAGTAATATTTACCTCTCTTTTTTTTCTGCCATATCAATAACTAGCTCTTGTCATCTTTAAAGTGCTTCTCAAACATTCAATAATCTCAGATTACACACTCTGTTCTTTGCATTTATCTTGACCAGCTGTCAGAGAAGGCAATTTATTCCCACTCAATTTTATTCCTCTTGGCTGTGTGTGGCTTCTGCAGTAAATTTGAATGGAAATTGAAAGGTACAACTTAATGTGTTTCATAACAAGGGCAACACATAATTTTCTTTAAGAAGGATGACCTTCAGATTACTTTCAAATTGCTTATGGCTTTGCAGTTGTATACTCAGAACATATTTTCATTACCTTTGAGTCTTGATTAATTCTTATGTGGAAATTTTGAGGATGTGAAGATTTAAAAAAGGACAATGAGAAACATAGCTTAGTATTAATTTATCATCTTTTTAAAAATTGTACCATAATTGGATTGGCAGGATCATCAAGTGAATAAAAATTTAGAATTCATATTATGTCAGTTGTTTAAAAAACATAAAAGGCATTTTTAACTCAGAGCTTGCATTACTTTCTGAATATTTATCCTGTCTTAACTTTTGATCAAAGAAAGTAAAAGTGTGTGTGTGTGTGTGTGTGTGTGTGTGTGTGTATTCATGTTCAGTTTTCAATGTTTTGCCTTTTTAAAATGTGACCAGGATTTAACTGATTTGTATCAAATATCAGTAAAATTACTACTTGAGTTTCAGTATACAAAGCAGGTATATATGATATTGTTTACAGAAATATTTGCTAATATACAACTTAATAAAGTGAATCTGAAGTGCAAAAGCAATTCTTGTGTTCTCTGCTTAGTGGCAGTAGGAAGCCTTCCAGGGGTAAAAAAACTGGAGATTACATATTAACTTTCAGGTGGACCAGTCCTAAACACTCATAATTGTTTTACTTTGCTGCAAATCATTATTCCAAAGGTTTGATTCACTTGTAGCCCACTTGGGTCTTAAATTGCATTTCAAATCACTCCTATCATTCATCCATTTTCAGAACTACCATTAGGAGTGATGTGAATGTGGCACAAAAATCAATGAGAGGATATTACACGAGTTCTTTTAAATTTTTCCTTCTTTGAGCATTACGTCAAGTGCAGTTTGTGAAATCTGGTTTTTAGAGGCATTTTTCCATCTTGCTATTATTTTCACTAAATTGAGTTCATGAACTTCAGATATGTATTCCCACAGATTTTCCAGAAAAGTGATTTTTTCTGATTGTTTCAGAGACAAAGATTTGTTGTCACTATTGTTAATTTCTACCTAAAGCCATTTAAATATCTTAATTACGTTATTTTGCCCCTGATGTTCCTTCTTAGCTTTTAAATTTTTTGAAAATATGGGGCTAGATTTGTTACTGTTATCCAATAATTGACTAAAAAACTAATTTTGTTTGGTTACTACTACTTAGTTATATGTGCTCTTGAATGCATTTGATTTTCTTTCCTGAATAGTCATAGAATTTAATATTATTGATCTTACTTTTATAAAGAGAAGGATGGTATTATTTTATGGCTAAAGAAACCAGAAGATTAAAGACTTTATTAACTAATGTACCTAATTTTGCTGGCAGTGTTATTTCTTTCTCCAATACTTGAAAATTATCTTATAAACTGGACTAATGCTATAAGCATCCTGTGTGCATATCTGTTTGAAGGGTTCAAAGATTATTTTTCTAATTTAAAGAATTCAGTTATAGTGATAACATTTGTCCTGTGATGAAATAACTCTATTTGCCCATAGACGATCTTTCTTAATTTTGCTAATGGGACAAAACAGCTTCTGCTCTATTAGGGATAAATTATACTATATGATCCTCTTTTCCTATATTACAAAAAATAAATTAACTGATTGGAAAGAATACCAATGATGTTAGAGAATCCTTTTATAATTTCCCAAAAATATCTTAGCCTAATGTATGCGCTTGTTAAATGGAAACAAATGCCTGGATTTATTTCCACCTTTGTTTCTGTATTTCCACCTTTGTTTCTGAGGTTAATCCTGCCTTTCTAGCTTTTTCTTAGAGTGATATTTGTAGTTGTAGTCAGAATTATAGTTGTACTGGTAGCAATGAAGGTGATGATAGTAATAATGAAAAGAGTGGTGATGATAATAATGATTATGATGTAGTTCAGTAGTTGTTGTATTGTCATTTATTAAATAACTACCACGATCAGGAAATGTGTCAAACAATTTGCATGAGTTATTTCTCCACCATCACATACCTGCAAATTGAGCCTTACCAATCTCATTCATCAGATATAGATGCTTCTCACTCAGAGAGGTAGTGTAATAGTGAACTTCTAGCCATTTGGGTAATGCAAAGAGAAGCCAGGAGTTAATTCCAATCTCTTATCTATAAAGCCCAAGGCATAACTTTTTTGCTTGTCTGTTTCCATGAAAAACTAGACATAGCTGAAAGGAAGAGTTGTGATGGTAGAGCAAGAGACTGATGGAAAAAAGCACTTTAATTCCACCTTGTCTTCAAAGAGCACAAAGGCTAATATCTTTCAATTGTTACTGGGGGGACACATTGTAAGATAAACTATAGCTGCGCTTTCTGGTTGGGTAAAATTTACTTTGTGAAAAATGTTAAAGAAATTTGAAAATTTAGATTTTCTTATGTATTCATCACATAGAAATGTTGCAATTTTGAGATAAATAGTAAAATTGAAACAATCATATATTTTATAATAAATCAAATTTTTCTTTCTTGGCATGTAATTCTTAAATTATTGTAGACAATGTGGTCTATATTTTAATACACAAAATATGTTTTTTTAACTCTGCTTCTGGAAAAAATATTCGGGTTGGTAGAAATTTTTTTTCTCTTAAGTATTCAATTTAACTTACTTCACATCTGTGTAATTTGGAATTTAAAGTGCTGTGAACATCACTTTAATTTTCTGATAGGTCTTCAATTGTTCTTAAATGCAACATGAAATAGTTGTTTCAGATGATCTCTAAGTTACCTCTAGATTTAACTTTCTATTATTCTAGAGCAGCTAAGATAATCAGAAATGTCTTCTCTCCATCCGAGAGGCTTTCTAGCCATACAATGGCATCAATCTTATAGAAGAATGAGTTACAACATTGTTAGATATACATTCTGTATGTAAAAATAGCATAAAAAGAAAAGGTAAAGAGCCACCAAAAAAAAAAAAAGCAACATAAAGGTTAAAGTGTTATTATCCTATGTGTGTGTATGTGTGCGATTTTATAAACCACAAAAAGGAGGTTTATAGAAAAATGGAGCAAAAACCCACAAGAAAAGAAATACCAAGAAAAAATAAACATATAAAAAGCTCATCTCTAGTAATCAAAAAATTGCACATAAAACTCAAATCATCTCTTATGTCATTGCAAAAATTTTAAGCATCAGTAATACTCAGTATTGCCAAGGATAAGGCAACACAACTACTGGCATACACAATTTTCAAAAGATACTAATTTTGAAATACATGCGTGCATTCTCAATGCTATAAAAGTGATTATGTTATTTGTCCTAGGAAGTCTATATTTAGGACTCTCTCCTAAAGAAATAAATAATAATATGTATTGAGAAAATTTCTGCTGTTTTCTCAATACATATTATTATTTCTTTCTTTCATTTCCCATGGTTGACAACTTTTTAATTAAATTATGCACAGCCATAAAACTACATGTCATGAAGCTACTTAAATGATATTTTGAGAAATACATAATGGCAATAAAACGCTCTTCTGATATATTGCCTAGTAAAAAAAAAAGTAAAAGACAATGTGCTAATGACTTGTCAAAAACAAATAAATCATACTTATATATTTATATGTATGTACAGAAATATAGGTGCAAAATATTAACTGGTTATTTCTGGGTGGTGAGATTAAAAATATCTATTATCTATTTATTTTATTTTTATATTTTTTGAATTTTCTCTCATGAACATGTGAACTCAAAATCAGAAATAAAAGTTACTGGATATAGAAAGATTTTCTAACCTTATTCTCTTAGATCTTCTGTGCCTCTACAAACAAACAAACAAACATGAATGACCTCATTAGATGATATACTAGATGGGTCAATTATGGAATTAAGTTAAAATATTTAAAAGTTTTATCCATTTGAACCATTTTATCACTTATTTTGATTTTCCCTCACAGGACTTGGGAGATGAGAAATGCTGATTATATGAGCACGTGAGTTTCAAGGTGAACAGCAAATGTTGAAGAAAAGATAATGTGCTAGTGGGCAGGGAGGCTTTGTCCTGCCACGAAAGAGTTGTGTCAGCTCTAGAAAGTGGTATAAACAGGTTCAACACTGGTACAGTTAGTGTTTCTTGTCATGGATATTTAATGTGAATTTCTAAATTATATTTTCCTTCCTGAATGTTTGATTAGGAAATGCATCTACAACCACAACTGTGATAGACAGCAAAAATGGATCTGTGCCCAAATCCCCTGGAAAAGTGCTGAAGAGGACAGTCACAGAAGACATAGTGACGACATTCAGCTCCCCTGCAGCCTGGCTTCTGGTCATTGCCCTGATAATCACGTGGTCAGCTGTTGCTGTCGTTATGTTTGATTTAGTGGATTACAAAAACTTTTCAGGTAAGATCCATGAAATTTAGCTTTAAAATTAAAAGTAACTTAAATTGAAAGAAACAATGCTCCCTCCAAGTTCTGGTTCAGTTTCTCTTTCATCTTAGTGTGAGAAAGAAAGCGCCGCACATATGTGCTTGAGGATCATTGAAATCTGTCTCATTCATTCTTCTCCTTTTCCTTCCATTCTCTTTCTTTGTCTGTTGTACTAATGGATTTCCAATGAAATTGATATCCTTATTTGCAAGAGCTGAACAAAGGCTGAATGTTGCAGTTCATAAAGATAATAGTTAAAAAGCTTGGGTGAAGATTTTATTTTGGAACTGGTACTTTATGAAGCATTAATAAGAAATAATTTGTAGGTTTTACACTTGGCAATATAAAATCAAACCAAACGAAAAACTTTTGACCAAATGGAAAATATTTTAAAGTATGTTTAAGCTCCTCTGTCATCTGGTCCTAAGCTTCCTTGATAGACAAACTCTTTGCTTCTCCCACCAAGCATCCTGAAAACAGTTTTTCACAAAATTACATGTAATGAGATATTACATCTTCAGTGTCTACGTGTCCTTATGACTTTGGAGTAAAATAGGAATAATACAAGGTAGAAAAGACACATTTTCATTATAGCCTACCCACTCTTTGAGTACATTGCTCATTTTTTTGGTCAAAGATATTTTACATATTTTAAATTGTATTTATTTTCACATATGACACCCTCAATTGACAGTGAGTTCTTTAGGAAAGGAATCAGCCAAGTGCTCAGTAAATGTTAAATGACTAGATGAGTGAATTTATTCTTATCACTTTTTTACCACAAGCAAAAAAATATTTCATTAACTTTTTAATGTGTTCTTTCATATGTACTCTCCCCTCTCCTTTTTTCTTTCTCCAACAGGAGTAGAATCAGTAGGACCCAGATACTATAAATACTATTATTTGCATTCTATATATTCAGGGATCTCCTATTTCTCATTATGGAATTTTACTCATTCAACAATTACTTATCAGTATGTATGTGTCAGGAAATGGCTATGCCACAGATGTCAAGAAGAAACAAGATACAAAATTATGAAAATATAGAACTCTGTTATATGGGTTTATTGGCATAAAGGTGTAATATAGTTTGGATATGTGTCCCCTCTAATCTCATGATGAATTATAATCCCCAGTGCTGGAGATAGGCCTAGGAGGAAGTGACTGGATCATGGGGATGAATTTTTAGTGAATGGTTTGTCACTGTCCCCTTGGTGCTGTCCTCACAATAGTGAGTTCTCATAATATCTGGTTGTTTAAGTGTGTGGTACCTCCCCACCTCCACTCTCTCCCTCTTGCTTCTTCTCTGGCCATATGATATGCCTGTTCCTTTTTCTTCTCCCTCCACCACTATTGTAAGCTAAGCCCCTACAGAATCCAAGCAGATGCCAGCATCATGCTTCCTGTACAGCCTGCATAACTGTGAACCAATTAAACCTCTTTTGTTTATAACTTACCCAGTCTTAAGTATTTCTTTATAGCAATGCAAGAAGAGCTTAATACAGAAAATTGGTAACAGGAGTGGGGTATCGCTATAAAGATACCTGAAAATGTGGAAGCAGCTTTGGAACTGGGTAATGGGCAGAGGTTTGAAGAGTTTGGATTTCTCAAAAGAAGATAGGAAAAGGAATGAAAGATTGAAACTGCTTAGCAGACTGGTTAAATCATTGAGACCAAAATGCTGATAGTGATATGGACAGTGAAGTCCAAGCTGAAGAGGTATCAGATGGAAATGAGGAACATATTGGAGACCAGATCAAAGGTCATGCATTTTATGCCTTAGCAAAGATCTTGGGTACATTCTGTTCATGCCCTAGGAATCTGTAGAAGTATGAACCTGAGAGTAATGACCTAGTGTATCTGCTGGAAGAAATATCTACGCAGCAAAACATTCAAGATGTAGCCTGGCTGCTTCTAACAACCTGTTCTAAGATGTGGGAACAAAAAAAAAATGACTTAAAGTGGGGCAGTGAGTGGTATCCCACACCTGTATTTCCAGCACTTTGGGAGGCCTAGGCGGTCGGATCACGAGGTCAGGAGATCAAGACCATTCTGGCCAACCTGGTGAAACCCCCCGTCTCTACTAAAAATACAAAAAAAAAAAAAAAATTAGCCAGGCGTGGTGGCGCGCCTGTAGTCCCTGCTGCTCAGGAGGCTGAGGCAGGGGAATCTCTTGAACCTGTGTGGTGGAGGATGCCGTGAGCCAAGATCATGCCACTGCACTACAGCCTAGGTGACAGAGCAAGACTAGGTCTCAAAAAAAAAAAAAATTAAAATAGAACTTATCTTTAAAGGGGAAGAAGAGTATAAAAATTTGGACAATTTGCAGCCTCGCCATGTGGCAAAGAAAGAAAAGCTTTTTTGAGAGAGGAATTCAAGCAGGCAGGAAGCTTTTTTGAGAGAGAAATTCAAGTAGGCTGTAGAGCAACCACTTGCTAGAGAAGTTTGCGTAAAAAGGAGCCAAGTGCTGATAGCCAAGAAAATGGGAAAAAGGCATTGAAGGCATTTCAAAGATCTTTTTAGGAGTATTTCTCATCATAGGCCCAGAGGTCCAGGAGAGAAGAATGGTTTCCTTGGCCAGGCCCAGAACCCCACTGCCCTGGTCAGCCCCAGAAGTGTGTTGTCTACATTCTCCCTGCTCTGGGTCCAGCTGTGGCTTAAAAGGCCACAGTGCAGATCAGGCTGCCACTCCAGAGGGCACAAGCCAGAAGGTTTGGTGGCTTTCTGTGATGTTAAACCTGCAGCCATGCGGAGTGCAAGAGTAAAAGAGGCTTGGAAGCCTCCACCTAGATTTCAGAGGATGTATTGGAAAGCCTAGGTGCCCAGACAGAAGTTTGTTGCAGTGGCAGAGCCCTCACAGAGAACCTCTACCAGGGCAATGCAGAGGGAAAATGTGTGGCTGGGGTACCCACACAGATTCCTCACTGGGGCATTGCCTAGTGGAGCTGTGGGAAGGGAGCCACTGTCCTCAAGACCCCAGAATGATAGATCCACTGGCAGCTTTCACCTTGCACTTAGAAAAGCTGTAGGCACTCAACAATGTGTGAAAGCAGCCTCTGGGGCTGAACCCTGCAAAGGCACAAGTGTAGAACTGCCCAATTCCTTGGGAGCCCACCTCTCATATCAGTGTGCCCAGGATATGGGTCATGGAGTGAAATATTACTTAAGATTTAATGGCTGCCCTGTGGGGTTTTCAACTTACATGAGGCCTTAGCTCCTTTCCTTGGGCTGATTTCTCCTTTTCGGAACGAGAATGTTTACCCAATGCCTATACCTTCATTGGACTCTCGAAGTAAATGACTTGTTTTGATTTTGCAGGCTCATGGGTGGAAGGAATTTATTTCCAGATGAGACTTTGGACTTTGGAGTTAATGCTAGAATGAGTTAAGGCTTTGAGAGACTATTGGTAGGGGATGATTGTATTTTGCAGTGAGAAAAGACAATTAGATTTGAGGGGCCAGGGATAAAATAATATAGTTTGGATACACGTCCCATCTAATCACATGTCAAATTGTAATCCCCAGTGTTGGAGGTGGGGTCTCTTGGGATATTATCGTTTAATACAGATGGATTTTTGATGAATGATTTGGCAAATTCCCTTGGTGATTTCCTCACAATAGTGAAGGAGGTCTTGTGAGATTTGATTTTTTAAGTACGTGGCACCCCCCACCGCCGCCACCCTCACTCTCTCTGTTGCTCCTCCTCTGGCCATCCATGTGACGTGCTTGCTACCCCTTTGCTTCAGCTTCCACCATGATTGTAAGCCCCCTGAAGCCTTACCAGAAGCTGAGTAGATGCCAGCACCATGCTTCTGTATTGATTGCAGAACTGTGAGCCAATTAAACTTCTTTTCTTTATAAATTACCCAGTCTCAGGTATTTCTTTATAGCAATGCAAGAAAGACCTAATACAAGGTGTGAATGAGATGACTCTGCCAGCATATCATTGGTAGCTAGACTAAAATGAGCATCATCTAACTAGTAGAGCTAAGTCCCATTGTGTCAGCAAAAGCAAAAGGGCTATTTATCCAGAGTCATAAATGTCTAATCTAAATAGGCAATACACAATTCATTGTGTGATAGAGGCTCTTAAAATATACACAGTTGAAATGTCTATAATATAAAATTATGACCTACAGTTTTAAGTAAAAAACACTTGGTTACCTTACTCTATGAAATTTTATTTTCCTTGAGCTTGCATCGACTGAAGTATTTCCCTGTCAGATGAAATGCCAGTAACATAGGCATTGTCTATAGAACTTAACTGTAGCGGTCCAATGGAAACTCTACTGGGAACTATAAGTATCCCTTATATTTAAGTAATCTAATCTAAAAATCTAATTATAGGTAGCCACGCATTTTATAAAATAAGAAAAAATTCCTTTCAATGATAATTTCTGTAGTATACTTGTACAATTATTAACTTGACAAACATTTGATTTATATGCAATTCTTGAAATATGTGTATTACAAAAATGAAAGAACTATATAAATTATGGCTTCAATAACAGTCTCAAAATGTAAATTATACTCTCATATTTTAATGTCAATTTTGATAGACACAGTTCAAACTTTTGCTAAGGATTAGTATTATCATGATGAATCTTTTGTGCTGGGTGATAATCTTTGAAATATGTAATTGTTAATATTTACAAAAGAAGGTTAATGGTAAAAGAAAGTATGCTGGAAATGATTTGGAAGCCCAGAACGTTAGGCCAGCTGCCACTAGGTCTTCAGTTAATCTCTGAAACTTTAGAAAAGTAGGTAAATGCTGTGAAGTCATGAAAAGGTTGTTCATAGAGAAATGAAAATCTGTTTTCATAAGCATGTACTGTACTGGATTGAGAAGAATGATTCTCTTCTGGGCAAACTTTACATTCCCTATTTTCAGAATTATATCTGATTTGTGCGTATATTTTCTACCAGTGTAGGAAATGCAGAAGTGGCTTTTATTTGTGCATCATTTAGATGATTTGGGTTCATTGTTCAGCTCTATGAACCTACAAGCTAACACGACTAGGAACTTATATTTTCTTGAAATGGGGATAACATCTTGCTTTCTATTCTGCAAAATTTTTGACTTTGATTCTTCTTATCAAATGAGACAAATTTTAGGGCATCAAATAAACAGACTGGAAAAGATATTTCACCTATGCCACATTTCTTACTTAATATAACATCCAAATAATATTCAAATATATCTGTCAATGTTTGACACAGTAGCCAAAAGCTACTCTGAATTATATAGAATAAGGATTTCTTATATGGTTTACAAATTCATGGCAGCTGATTAATCTATGTAAGGCTGTTGCAGTGCATCTGGTGTTGAGTGGAAAGTAGGGTAGAAATTGGGAAGGCAAAATGGATAGAACGGGAGGGACTAGGGACAAACTGAAACTGACAAGAACAAACTGGAGGACTTGTTTGTCTCTCACTGACACAAATTACGATTATGTGGATGAGCTGCAGGATAAATTGATGCCTTTCCCCCACGGAACTGCAGGCACACCTGGCCAGGATTTGGAGATGCTAAAGGAGCCAGCCCAGTGCGTGCTGGAGATGTGGTGGCTGTTGCCTCACAACAAGGGCAACTAAACTCTCTGTGACCATGAGCTGCAAAAACATCTGCCCTATACCAACCTTCAGACAATAAACAATGGCTTCACTATTACCATATTTGTGTTTTCCAAAACTTGTAGCCATTTCTTGTCTCCAACTGTTACCTGAAAACATGCATATAAAGGAATTCTGGAAAAGAGTTCCAGCTTTGTGTGTTGACGGTGAACAAAGCCTTCATATAGGACAACTATATAATTTAACAACTGAAATGGGATACTTGTGAGAGTGAAATGGAGAGCAATTAAAATTTACCTAAGGATATCAGGGACAAACCAAGATGTATGATCACTCTGTTATCCATATTGACTTTAGTTCTTTCCTCAAAGAAGGATGTTTTCAAAACTCTGAGTGGGAATTGAGGGACAGAGAAACACTGCTCTCTTAGTAATTAAGGCTAGGGGGTTACAAAGGCTGCTGGAGATCTTCCCCTCACGCTTCTGCAGACTCAGCCAGAAAGACTCCCTTCTCAGAAAATGGAGGGGTGCCTTGATAATGTATTCTGGTCTTCTGGGCCCAAATTTGTAGGCTTTGGTTTAAATTTCTTACAAATTTCTTTTGCTTTATTTATGAAGTGACAACTTTCTCTCTAAACAATCAGAAGTGCAAACAAACAGGATTTATAAAGAAATCACTACAAACTAAGGCATTAGTGGATATTGATAATTTTCCTCTTTGTCAGAATGTACAGCAATAGAGTGTGGTAACTCTTAGCTTTTCCTGCCTAAGTACGAGGATCATCATTCATTAGCACCGTCATCTGCGAGAGGAAAACATTATTATATGGTTCTACCACGGTGTCTTAAAGTGTGTTTGGTAATTTTTGCAAACATTCCACAAAGTATGCTTATTTCAAACCAATTTTGTAAGACTTAAATACAATAATCTATGTAAAACATAACGTGCCTTGCACATAGGAAGGAGTCATTAAATGTAACTTGAATTTGAATCTTATTACCAGGAAGTAACATCAGTAATCTGAGAAGAGAGCCAGCAAGGACATGATGGTAGGAAGCATCAATTTCTTATGAAAAGACTTGCAGACATCTCCTGAGGTGCCTTTTAAATAGATTTTCTAATGAGGTGTGCCATTTATCTACTGCTCCTGGAAATTAATTTTCCTGACTTTTTTTCTTCTCTTGGCACTTAGCCCAGTTAAGCAGGTGCACTGTTTGTCAGGCTACGAGCTTAGCAGAGTAAAATCATTTAGGGAAGGCCCAAAGTCAGTCAGAAAGTATAAATTTAACATTTAATTTTACACACACACACACACACACACACACACACATAAATGTTATTACTTTTTAGGAAACATGGAAGACTCAAACACTAAATACAACATTTTAGACTTTATCAACTCTCATGTGTACTGAGTTTTCAAGAAGCACAGTGAGTGTTTTTACTCTGATTCAAATCTTATCTCAAATCCTGCATTTTCTTCTCACTGCCCCAGGCCTATTTGGTTCTCTTGGTCATTACACCTAAAAAGATGCATTTTACTACCCAACTTCAGTCTGCCTATGAGTACCTGAAGGAAGCAAAGAGTTCTATAATTCAATATTTCCCAGACTTTAATAAAAAGTGTATTGATTCTTCATGAAATGAGGAAAAAGATAAAGAAAAAAATGTATTCATTTATAGGAAGTGTTCTTAATTCTTAGATTATATTGTTCCTACATCTGTTGTCTTAAAATTCTCTTTTGAAATTGTGGTAAAACCAGATATTGTTTTTATAATTGTTTTTAAATGTAAATTTTGCAAAATAAAAAGTTGGCAGTTCTATATCAGATCTCCAGATTTTGGTTAGTGGTGGATTTCAGGGTCAAGAAATCTAAAAGTCTGAAATCAATGCTCTGTACCACTCATTTGGACCTTAACAAATGAGCTCTCATATTGGTATTTATGAATTTATCTGTAAAAATTAATATAGTTATGAATTGCACCAGATGTTATTATACCCTACTTTTATATTTGTTACATACCCTACATTTTGAAAGCCTGGTCATTGCAAATCAGTGTTATGCAGTGCTATGCTTAAAGTTACTTCTATAAAGAAACCTTTCCTGAACCTCCAATGAAAATCAAGTTACCACATCATAATTTTTCATCATATTATTTACTATTTTGTTATAAAACGTGTTATAAAATATATATGTTTAATTGGGTGTGATTTTTTTGACATCTCTCTTCTCCACTGATTTGTTAGGTTTGTACGGAAAATACTTTGCCTATTTCATTTAATTGATTTTTCTAGTGCTTAGAACTGTTTTGCACAAAGTATGAGCTCAATAAACATTTGAATGAATGTGGAGATAATAGAATTAATGAGTAAGTGAATTAATAAAAGAAAATGTGATAGTGTGTTTTACACTCTGCTCAGCATAAGTATAGTATTACTATATAAATTACTAGTTTATGATGCATCAATTGTGCTTTCAGATTTAAAATACCTTTTTAAAACTCTGTCTCCCTGATTGGACCATAAGCACCTCAAAAATAAGGATTGTCTTATTTATTTTACTATTCTCATTGTCCTGCTTTCTGCTGGATTTATTGGTTGAGTAAAATTATATAAACTAAACCAAAGTTATTTGCTAATTTTTTTTAGCCTACATGGCAGACATACACACTAACATAAAACAAATAAGCAAAAACACAAAAAGATAACAACAAAAGAACACATGTACTTCAAGACCAGAACTGACGTAGCTAAATGCAGGCACAGGGTGAAGGGGTAGAATACTGGGCTAGATTCCTGACTACACCAATTAGTAGCTGCATAACCTTGAGCAAATTACTTCTCTGTGCCTCAGTTTTGTCCTCTGTTGGTATAGTACCCACTTCATATATTTGCTGTGATCATTGAATGAGTTAATACATATAAAATGCTTGGAACTTTGAGTGGCACATATATTGTTAGATAAATTGTAGCTAATATTATTTTGATTTAATCTTTGTGACCTTATGCATATTTTAATGCTTCAAAAGGATGAATAGGCATATTTCAAAAAGATGAACAAACCACATGAATTCCAATTTTTAAATATCATGTGAATATACATAATTCTACCAATTACACAATAGAAATTTAGTGATTGAAATATTATATTTTATGTTGAGGGAGAAAGGGAACCATTCTGAAATAATTAGTTAACTTATACGACAGTAAACATAATTCACGGCACTACATGGTACATTTTGACACGATGAAAAGAACTTTAGAATTATTTTCTCAGCTATCATCGAGCAATAGAATAGCTAGAGTAGATAGCAAAGCCAAGAATTTCCAAAACTAGCCAGGCATTTTAGCTCATGTCTATAATCCCAGCACAATGGAAGGCCAAGGCAGGAGGATCACTTGAGCTCAGGATTTTGAGACCAGCCTGGGCAACATGGCAAAGCCTGGTCTCTGCCAAAATTACAAAAAATTAGCCAGACATGGTGGCATGAGCCTGTGGTCTCAATTCCTCCTCGGGAGACAAGCAGCTGAGGTGGGAGGATCACTTGAGCCCATAGGGTGGAGGTTGTACTGAGCTGAGATTGCTTCACTGCACTCCAGCATGGGTGACAGAGTGAGACCTCATCTCAAAAAAAATAAACGCACAAAAAACAAAGTTTCCAAAACGAAACCTCAATTTGGTGAAAGAAATTGGTATTAAATAATTAGTCAGAATATGTTAATTGCTATATGATCTCTTCTCCACTAATCTGTTAAATTTACAATATAGTGATCCAAGTAAATCATCCAACCGGAATAGTATGTTATTTTGACTTTTATGCTACCAGAAAATTATTTCTGTTGAATGTTAGTTTGGAAACAAATCTGTGGAAATCCATAAACCTCCAAAAAAACATGTTTCCCATTTCTTATTATATGCATAGATTCAAATCTTGTTTATATTTAACATGGGCTTTTTGTAAGAAGAGAAAGCAAATTCAATAGTCATACCTTTTATACATATTCATTAATAAAAGCATAATATGATATCCTAATTTTCATGGAGATACTTGACAGGGGTAAAAGAAGCCAGAAGTTATTTTTTATTTTGCTTTGAAATATGAAGTACTCATTATTTGATATAGGCTTAGCTCCAGTTAGCTGGAAATATTCCAGGTTTAAACATCTGTTGCACAATTTTGCTGGTAAAAAATTGGTTGATTGGGGTCATATTGAGAAAGAGAGGTGAAGTGTACATCTATTTGCATTCAGTAATGTTCCTTTTGCCTCAAGAGGTAACAGTTGAGCAACAGCAAGAAGTAACTTAGTTTTACATTGCCATAAACTATTATATACTGAAATAACCACATATGTAACTAGGGATGCTTGTGTTTAATTTCATTAGGTCCCATACAAGTGCACATTTCTAAACTACTGAAGTAAGTTAATAGTAAAGATGACTATGGAAAAATTTCAATTGAGAAAGTTTTTAAAAGCAGAGGGAAAATGTCCATGCCTCAGATATTGAAAAGCAAGGATTGGAGCTACAATATGACTATTCAAATGTAGATTAGCAAAGTGATAGTCATTTCCTTCTGCAGTCAATAAAACAATTAGCTCACCAAAAGTGCTTTTAAATCAGGATCCTAGCTTTTCCTTTGGTTTAAAAGCATCTAAATATCCAACAATACTTGCAGATGCAAGTATTTTATTTTTTCAAAATTGCAAATCAAATGCATTTTATCTTTTAAATCCAATGTACTTCAGGAGTTTTGCATCCTACCCTTTATTTTATTTTATTTTTTGTATGTGTCTCACTCTCTTAGTCTCTTTTGGCTGATATAACAAAACACTGTAAGACGAGTAGTTGCAGCCGGATTCCCTGGTTCCCACACCGGGAGTTGAACCCCGGGCCGCCTGGGTGAAAACCAGGAATCTTAACTGCTGGGCCACCGCAAAAATAGAAGACTTGCACCTGGAATTTAGGCTCTTGGCCTTCCTAACTCCAAAGACTGGGGAAACGGGCCTCAATGTCCTGGTGAGTGTTACAGCTTAAATAGAACTCGTGGACCCAAACAGTGTACAATAGCGCGATTTACGCCCATGGAAGGGGGCCGGGAAAGAGTGCTGTCCAGGCTGGGGGCTACAGCTTTTCCCCCTGAGTTATTCCCTCTCCCTCCATGTTCTCCTCCAATGAGAGGGGTTCTTTCAAACTTCTTCTGGATTAATTGATTTTTGAATCCTTTACCAGATTGGCTACTGTTTTACAACCCTGAGTCATAGAGCCCCCACCTCCAAGAGCCCGAGGCAGGAAAATCAGAGACAAAGCCACTACCTAGCCTGCCAGAGGCGGGAAAGTGGAAACAAAGGGCCCTAGCTGGCTACAGGCAGGAAAGTTGAAGTCTTGCACTCCAAACACTCCCCCAGCCGCCCCGGGAAGTCCCTATAATACAGTTCCTCAATACCACAAACTGGATAGCTTATAAACAGACATTTATTTCTGACAGTTCTGGAGGCTCGGAAATTCCAAATCAAGTTGCAAGCGGTTTTGGTGTCTGGTGAGAACCTACTTTCCAGCTCATAGGCTTCTTGCTGTGTTCTCACATCACGGAAGGGTTGAGCTCTGTTAGGCCTTTTTTATAAGGGCACTAATTCTGTTTGTGAGGGTTCTGCCCTCAGGACCTAATTGCCTCCCAGAGGCCACAACTCCAAGTACTATCACTTTGGGATCTGGATGTCAACATATGGATTTAGTGGGGGCATAGACATGGAGACCACAGAACTCACTAAAGGAGAGAGACAGACTGATCCTTGTAATCTAATATGGGTGGTATCCAGAAGTCATGAGGAGAGAGAGAGAGATGAGAGAGAGACAGAGAGAGAGAGAGAGAGGAAGAAGAGAAGAGAGGAGGAGGAGGAGGAGAAGAAGAAGAGAAGAGACAGAGGAGGAGGAGGAGAGAAGAAAGGGAGAAAGACTGAACAGGAAAAAAGAACAGGAAAAAAATTCTGTCACAATTAGAACTTTTGTAAAATCAATCTTCCAAGTGAGTTTAATATTAGAAGCACCATAGGAATTTTATTAACCCAACTTTTAATATCATCACGTTTTGGGGAGTGTTTATTGAGGGTAAAGATAAGAGACTCCAGAGAATTTCAACCTTTGTATGTGGTCTCTATGTTAAAAATCATATTGAATGAAAATCTATTCAGACACTTAGTTTTGAAGTTAAATCACTTATGTAATTGTGATTTATTGTTGGTTATAGTATATAACTACTTAAATCTTTTATTTTTAAAATAGAACATTTATTCCTAAGTATGGCAATAGCAAAGTATTCACTCATTTGTAAAGTAGGGCATTTAAATATATGAAAATAACGTTTCCTCATACTTTTCACGAAAGCATCTGAAAGGTGCTCTATAGAAGCATCTCATAATTTATTTCACAATCTGATTACCCAGTCTGGAATCAAATTATCCAATATTTGTATGTTTTGCTAAATCATAAAGTGTTAAATAAATAAAAAATTTATTTTAATCTACATATTTAGTTTCCAGGAAATTTTATATGATAGCTTGAATTCCACATTTTTATTCATGTGAGGATCCTTAAAATACTCTTATATACTGTAAATAAAATTATCAAATGCAAAGAATATAGCACAGTAGCTGGATTCAATTTTCATTGGCCTCCACTTCTGCATTTCGTTATGATTTTTACCTATGTTCCTCTCTAATTGCCATCAGTTAGCCAGGTCTTCTCCAATTAACCGTTTAGTATAAATAATTTTAAAGGATCAGTGTAAGTAAATATAAAAAGAGGATCTCAAAAAAATGAGCCTCTCTTAAAATGTTTCTGTGTGGAAAATCTATTTTTAAAACATGGAATATAAATTATTACTATTTTGATTACCACAAAAGTGGCTTATCAGATGCCAAAATATCAAGTGCTGCTTCTGGAACTGAAGCAATATATAGAAATATAGTCAACCTTCCTGCATTTTTCAAGAAAAAATAATAGAAAAATATGTAATATCAGTAGTATACCTTTAGAAACGTCCACTGGCAGGATATAAATTCATCTTAGGGGTTAAATATGGAGGAATAAAGGTGTTGCATTAAACATTTTTGAATTCTTGACTTCCTTGGATGTTTTACTTCCTTGGATGTTTTACTTAATTAGATGTCTCTAATTTTGTCTTTGCTTTCAATTTGAAATAAAACAGAAAACAAGAAAGCAATAAATTCATGGGAGGAAAAAAGGCATTTGGCTCTAAGAGGTTGAAACCCCCTCCACTGTGGTGACAAAAATTAAAAATGGCAGTTCTAACTTCATTGAATTCAACCAAACATAATCAGGACAAGTAGCCCAACTTATGAGAAATTGTTTGAACTTAAAAAGCTTTAAAGAACAATGTCTTGAGTAAACATCACTTCAATGAAGACAGCAAATTTTACTGTGAATATATAAGCACATATTTTTGTTTATTCTTAAATATCTGTTCCAAGTATTGTTGATGCTGGAAACTCCAGGACCCAAAGTCTCAGAAGACTATTAAATTCACTGTTAATTCTTTTTGTTTCCAATGAATTATTCTTAGAAACAAATTAAATTAGCATTTCTACCCTATATCCTTAGGAAATAATTGACTATTATGAATGATGCCAGACCTTGAGCCCAAACTGTTTCATACGCGTTTGTATTCTCAGCTACATTTCTGAGTGTAAGAAACCTATTAACTTAGTGGGGACAGCATTGTTTTATGCATATACTGACCCAGCACTCAGATTTTAAAAACATTTTTGATTTGTTTTTCCTATCTGTGTTTTCTTTCTTTCCATCTTAGGGGGTGGAATGAGAATGAGAAAACACATCTGAGTTTCATTTGGCACTGTGCAAGTTTGGAGAAAATCTGTTTACCTTCAAGACAAAGACTAAGTAATTTTACAGTAGTTTAAGAAAAAATTGACATGTAACTCAGGCATATTAAATGACACATAATTTGCTAAAATTTTTCTTAATTTGATAAAAAATTTACCAACAGAAGCAAAGGTATTCATATATACATATTTGCAAAAAGAGAGAAAAACTAGTCACTTAAAATTATTTCCTTACAATTACCTCTATATATTTTGAAATAACTTTCCTCACATACCCAAATTAGAATGACCTAGATATCAATTACATATTACACTTAGGATATTGTATATAATCAGTGCTCAATAATTGTTATAAAAAAGAAATCTCTGTTTTGTTTAGCCAACCTCATATTGAGTACTACCATGCAGAAGTACATACAGCAACTCCAAGTTTACTTGTTCCTACTTTGGGTAGCATTTATAACATTAAAAAAAATTCTTACCTCAATTCAGTCCCAAATATTTGGATCTGAATATTTTCTGGGAGGTCAGCGGCAAGCATTAGTTGTTTCATGAGTTCCAATGAAAGCAGTCTTTGGATTTCATGGAACTATGAAAGGTTGACTGAGGGCATAGTGACTAAGTGATCTCATGCTAATATTTATAGCAGCCTGCATTTACGGAGCATTGTCATATGTTTGAGTTAAATGATTATGAAAATTATATTGATAATTATCTAATGTTTAGTAAATCATATGTTCTGCCCTATATGCTGATATGGTTTGGTTGTGTCCCCACCCAAATCTCATCTTGAATTATAGCTCCCATACCTTCCACATGTTGTAGGAGGGATGCAGTGGGAGATAATTGAATCATGGGGGTGGTTTTCCTCCATATTGTTCTTGTGGTAGTGAATAAGTCTCACGAGATATGATGGTTTTATAAGGGGTTTCCCTTTTCACTTGGCTCTCATTCTCTCTTGCTGGCTGCCATGTAAGGCATGCCTTTCACCTTCCATCATGATTTGAGGCCTCTCCAGCAATGTGGAATTGTGAGTCCAGTAAGCCTCTTTTTCTTTATAAATTACCCAGTTGCAGGTGTGTCTTTATCAGCAGAATGAAACCGAACTAATACACATGCTTTATACCAAAAAGTTCATGTACACTGTGCTTGAAGGAACACCAATAAGTGCCATTTGGTGCAAGCAGAGTCATGGGCAGAAGGGCAGAATATTCCCGGGACCCCTGTTCTCTTGTCTTCCTGTAGAGTGGCTCAGACAGATGCAGGTGGGCAAATCTAGAGACTCCACCTTTCAGTTGTTCTTTCCTTTCATAAGGAAAGCATGAAGGTAGCATTAAGGTTGTGTAAATAATTTGGGTTTGAATGCTATGCAGTCAGAATGTAGGTGTCAAGTGCATCAGAGAATGCTGGAAACACCAGTTGTGTAGCACATGAAGACTTTGGGAGAAATTGAGATCATATGTAGGCTTCCTGTTGAGGGGAGGGGAAACTACTAGTGCTGGGTAGCAAGCTCAGAAGAACATTTTCATCATTCAACAATTGTGCTTATTTCTTCACATTGATGTTTACTGATTACCAGGCACTGTACCATTTGATTTGACTACACTGTCTCATGTAATACTTATAGATCCTTATGTGGTTTTATTCTTATATCCTTATGTGGTTTTATTCTTACTGTCATTTATGGTTCAGCAAATGGAAGCACGGAGTACTTTATCCTTTTCCCCACTATATATATACTGTTTGCCAGAACCAAATATGTTGTAAATTACAGTACAGAGAGGTTGAATAGAGGAGTAACAGGCACTAGGGGGTTGAGGTCTTGATTTAGAATAGTGACTTTGGAAAAGCAGAGGCACTGATAAGTTTCATAAACACGACAAAAGTTAATCTTCTCAATATCATACAGAAAAGTGAGTGAAATACCATGGCTGCAAAATTGGAGTCTTCCAAAATACTCAATAATCAAAATAAATAATATTTTCACGCAGAATTTAAATTTTCAAAATTAATGCAAAAACCTATGATGAAGAAAATGTCAACATTTTAAATAAAGACAGGATGCTTATTACTATTTCTCCTTTTGTTTCAATACGGTTGGCACAGCACTAGGTGGGAAGCTTGAACTTGAATGCTATCAGTGTGAAATCAGAACTCAAGCTCGTAACCATTGTTTGCTGATGTTTCTCAGGATCTGAAGAATAAAGAAGGGTCAAATATTACCCACAGAATGTAAGACTGATTGCCAAAGATAACAGTGAAACTATGGACTTGATTCTCTAGAAGCGAAGCAGAGAAAATGACTATTTCTTTTGTATAGTCCCATTTAGAAACATAAGTATGTGCAGAGTTTAGTTTCAAAACCAGAGGACAAATAAAAATCTTATTTAACTTTAAACTTTTCTTGGCCTCTCTTGTATCTCTTGGCACTCTTTCATCAGCGCCAAGAATCCGATTATTGACCACAAGTAACCTAAAGCAGTTTTCCCGGCATTCAGTGGTGTATTTTTCTGTAAAAAACCTTGGATACAATTAAGAATAACTTGAACACTGAGAAACATTTCTTATCTCATATAACAGAAGTGCTGAAGGTAGGGTGATTTCAACATTGGATACTTCAAGGCCTTAGCAATGTCATCGTGGACTCTTTTTTTTTTTTTCTAGTTTTAATCCTTGTTTTTCTCAAAGAGCCAGCTACTGTTCTCATGGTAACAAGATGACTGCCACAGCTCCAGGCTTTTTTGTTCCCATCAGTAAAGTCTTTGTTCTTTTTAAGAGAAAGAAAACCCCTTCTAGAATCTCCCCACCCAAGACATAACCCTAGAATCAATTGTGAGTTTATGTTTTTTGTTTGACAGCATATGGCGCAATAGTGAAGAATCTTGCTTTGGTGGCCTAAAATGGGTGCAAAACCTGGCTCCATCACTTACTAGCTATGTAACCTGAGGCATCTTATTTAAATTATCTGTGCCTCAGTTTTCCTATATTTAAAAACAAGGTATAAAATAATATACCTATGTCATTGGGTTATTGAGAACAAAATGTGAGTTAATACATGTAAAGTTTTTATGATGGTGTCTGACTACTATTATTTTTAAGATGATCCTCACTGTCATGTATATAAACTTATGAAAACATGAGTGCTAAGAAAGTACAATTACCTAAGTATCTCTTTTAAAAAGACATCAATAAAAATTTTAGTTTACATTGAATAATATTTTTCCATTGATATTATCTGGATTTGGATGTGAGGTCTGAAAGGGATAATAAGAATCAACCTCAGGACTACTATCTTATTTAAATCAGAAAATCAGAAGCTGATCTCAAGCTAGGAAAAATAACTTCATAAAAATAGCCTGCTTTGACTAATTTAGAGCCAGGCAATATATATGTATATATATATATACATATATATATATATATATATATGTCTGCAAAGTACATATAGTGCATTTAAGCATAAGGATAATTAAACTGATATCAATTTTCTTGGATTTTATTGTTAAGTTCTTCAGTTAACACTTAGAAAGAAGGGAAATGGAGAAATAGAGTCCATCTATTCTCATCATAAAAACCTCATTTGCAGATTTCTCCATTAGGTATAAAATAGACCAGTGCTAAAAATGCCTTTAATGGTGCCAGAACAATCCAGTTCCTTACACATGATTCTTTTAAAATCCTCAATTGCAATTATAAAATTCCATTTCATTTCCTTTTTCTAAGGTTTAATCTCACTATTCAAATGGCCATTTCTTGCTCACATGAAACTCTCTGGAATGCAGTAAAATAGGGTGCAAAGAGTGAAAGTAAATTATCAATGAATCATGGAGACAGGCTTCCTAGAGAACAGCAATTTATACCTTAGGGTCATTGGATGGTCTGTGTGCTCCACAAATCCCTCACAATGAAATATAAAATTTAAAATTTCCCCAGAAATCCTCTCTTTCGTATAATTTTCCCCTTTCTATGAGATCTTCCTGTCAACATAAACCATGGGATATTCTTCCTATTTGAACAGTGCTTAAAAACAGAAAAACTCACTATGATCCTAGTTCCTCTTCTAGTATTACTCAATCTCTGTCATATACAAAAAATATACTCACTGCCTCCAAATTTTTCTATTTCATCTTGAATGCACTCCACTGAAACTGCTCTTTGAAGGTCACCAGTGACATCCTTATCATGCAATCCAAAGGTCCATTCTCAGTCTTCAACTTTCTTGACCTATCTGCAGCATTTGCCAGTTGTTCACTCTGTCCTCCTCAAAACTATTTACCTGGTATCTACTGCATTACACTTTCTTGATTCCTTCTCCCTCTCTTTCTTGCTCACTCCTGCTCTGCCTGTCACTCTCTCTGTCATCTTTCCTCAGAATCCATTGCTGGCTCCTCCCCATCTCTCTGACTTATCTTCCTGACATTTGTTACAGTGTCTCTTGGTCAACTTCCTTGGTGCTCTCACTCATTTTTTGGCTTTGATACCTTCTGTCTTCTGTTGGATTCTGAAGTTCCTGTCTTCAGGTAGAAGTTCTCTTTTGTAGATCACATTGCACCATACAAATGTCTACATCTTGACGTAAGTATCTAATAGGCAACCCAAATTTTGAAAGTCTAAAACTCAGCTGCTTTTCTACTCTCAATCCCATCCACACCCAACAAGAATCTTATTTCTGTCCAGTCCTCCCCCATTTCAGGGCATTTCCTTCCTTCCAGTTTCTCACACCAAAAACCTAGAAGTTATCCTGGATTTCTTTCTCTCAAATCAAAAAGCCACACTGGAAGCGTCTACTATTAATTTTGTCAATCAAATACACTCGGAATCTAATTGCATCTCACCACACACACTGTTACCACCTTGATAGAAATCCCCATCATCTTTCTCTTGGATTATTTCAGTTGGCTTCATCCGTGTCTCCCTGTTTCCAGCCTGGAACCCTTTCAGTCTTCAACAGAGCAAAGGAAGTCAAATCACTTCATCTCTGGGCTCAAATCTTTCAATGGCTTTCTATGTCAATCAGAGTAAAAGCCTAATTTGAAACACTTAACCTTTAGATAGTATACTACATTGATGTAATTCTCATCCCTTAAATATAACAAAGACAGAAGAGTCTCTGAAAAGCAAAAATAGTTTTAAAATTAAAGAAAACATAGCTCTAAAATTTAATTACAGATTGATTTAAAAAATCAGGTGCAATTTATACCATATTTCTAGATAGATCACCTTTTTAATCACATCCTAAAGGCTATGCTTGCCTCTTCAGAGCAGTCTTCATATCATTGGAAGAACAAAATATAGGGAATTTCTAATTTACTTGCTTGCATTTTTTATGATTCAATCTTTCATTTCGCAAACAATTTATATCTCCTAAGACATAGAAAACGGAAGATTATAGATTTTATCCATTGAAGTTACTAGCAGTTCAAATACTTTTTTACTTCACAGACAGGGATGACTAACAGACAAATCCAATTTATTCCAACTAGAGCTTGATATGATCACTACCTTGACTATTCCAGATTCTTCCTGTGGTGTCACAAATTAGAATAAATGGACCTAGCAGTCTTAACTTAGCCACGACTACCTTACTCAACTTGGAGAACTTGTTATTTGTCTGAAAAGTTACAGACATCTTTTCTATGATGCTGTCCCATACAATATGGGCCAAAATGATTTCTTCTGTTCCTGAACATCCATAACATGGGGTTTATTTGCCATTTGGGTAATATAATACACATTATTTTAATTCATTCCTAATTTTTCCCTGTGCTAACTTTTATTTGGATTATAAACTTCCCAAGGGCATTTTCTTTCTTGGCACACATGCATATTATAGCAAAATAAGATTTATATTGCTGACCAAAAAATTTTAGCCAGGAGATATTTAGAATCTTAAAATTGACATATTTATTGTGTCAAAAGAATAAATCAGTAAAAACAGCTTTTCTTAAATTCTTTGGAAATGATCACAAAATTTTTCTTTTTTTTTCTTTTAATTACTTTTAGCAAGCTCTATTGCCAAGATTGGCTCAGATCCTTTAAAACTTGTACATGATGCTGTGGAGGAAACCACGGACTGGATCTATGGCTTCTTTTCTTTGTTGTCTGACATCATCTCATCTGATGCTGATGAAGATGATGATGGTGAAGAAGACACGGATAAAGGTACAAAGAACATAGAGACATATCTAACTGCTAGAACCAATATTAGATATGTGTTACAATGGCTTGCCTCAGTTTAAGTTCAAATGAGCATTTGGGTCAAGCTAAACCAAAATGAATACACTTCTGACTGCTAAAAGCATATCAACAGGCTGTCAAACACAGTAAATTGGTCTTTATTTGATTTTCATCTTATAGCTTGTCTGCCATTATGGCAAAGATGTCAAAATTAAATGCTAGTATTAATGTAGCATTACAGCAAAGAGAGTCTCATTATGTACTACTATAAAACTATGATACAAACTCACATTTATATGCTTCTTTGGGAAAAAAATAATAAGTTTTCTGTAGGAAGATTAAAATAAAAACAGTAAAACTGAAAATACATGTGTTTTATATGCATAAATCATATTCATAGTCAAATAGCAGAAAGCAATCTTACTAAAACCATAATCAAAACAGTAAATTTATTGAACCAAATGGTGGTGTAGAATAGAAGGACATATTCTAAGTGTCATAACAACTATGCAGCTAACCTATGTGCTCTCTCATATATATTAATGAGTAAAAGGAAATAGCCAACTCAAACCACATAAAAACTGCCATTGAATGGGTATGAAAATAACAAAGCATTGTGATCCCATCTATTAGATAACATTTTTTAGGATCAGTCTTAGTCATCAGAAATCATGTATTCAGCCTTGACTACCAGGAAAGCTTTTATTATTAGAGTACTTTTATAACTTTTCCTGAATTTATACTTGTTTTGGTGCCAGTAAGAGTTCAAGATGAACAATAGAGAATTGAAATTAACATGATATATAACCTATAATGTATAATTTGGATCAGTGCCACAATTTTATTGAATTCATAAAAATGAAACAATCTTAAATAAATGTACATAAACAAAATTTATACTTAAAAACTGGAATTTAGGAAACAAAGTAATATAAAGACTATAATAGTTAAAATGAATACATTTTTAAGTGAACAAAAGGGAAAAATAGTGATGTCATATTGTGCTGTGCTAAAATATTTTCTAATCTTCTTTTTTTGTTTTTAATCTTTGTTTAGGAGAAATAGAGGCGCCTCCCTTAAGAAAAAAAGGTTGGTTGTTTACACTTTTGATAATAATTCCTTTTCTCTTATGGTAATATTGGTTTTCAGCATAGTTTAAATGTATTTCCTTGAGTTGTAGCCTTAATTTATTTTAATATAAAGATTTTATTTAATAATTAGGTCAAGATTTATAGTCAGCAAAAGAAAATACTCAATAGATCTCACTATTTTTCTGTTGATTATTTTTTATATGCCTTCTTCAGTAGATTTGCATAAATTCATCTATACATAGACAAGTTAGCTGGAATTTGAGGAATGAGGGAAGAATTTTGTAGCCTTAGAAATGATCTGGAAAATGATGACACCCATGATTTATTCTCACCATGGTTAGATTTATTGATTTAAAATTTTTATTCTTATTCTTTTTTGTCTTATTTTCTAGCCAGCATTATTTTGCAATTTAGGTGATGACTGTGGGCGGGGGCAGCAAGATGGTGAGGGACATAACTGTCTAGGAGGCAAAGGCTCCTACCCAATCAGTATGTGTGACATGTCATTGTCATGGAGTAGAGTCACCTCGGTGTGTCTGGATGTGCTGTAGGGGAATTCCTTGCAGGAACAGATAAGGCAACCTGAATGATGAGAGCAGTAAACTAGGACAAAGGAGGACAGCAATGGGGCAAGAATGTCAGATGGGCAGGGCAGGGATTTTTACAGGAAGGAGTAGGAACTGCACCTGGAAGGGGCACTGGGAAGGAGGTGGTACCGTCCTGAGGTACATTGGTTGTGAGTAAAGAGCCAACACTTAAGCCAAACTTGAAACAATTGCAATGTTTTAGTTACTGCTACGTATAGGCAAGCTGTTGAGGGTATTTACCCAGGCAGATAACATTGGGTTCTCTTGCTCTCTCCTAAGACCTACTGTGGATTCAAACAGTGGGATTACAGTTTCAGTCTTCCCTGAGAAAATGATGACTACCCCACACTATGTAGGGTAAAATCCACTTAGTGTATATTAATTTAGAAACTTTGAATTTGTAACTTATGCAGCAAAAAAGAGCTAAGCCAGTCAAACGTAACTGTGGCAAAGGCATCCGGAAATGAATGCGTTTATAAAGCTCTGTGAGGAGAAATGAAGGGCTTCTTCACCTACAAATCCAGAATGAGAACTCAAGCACTCAAGACAGATTTTAGCCATCAAATTCAGGCTTAGAGAGTCTCAATTAGTCTATAAACTTCAAGAGATCAGGAGCAGGGTCTTTTTATAGCTGATTTCTCATAAAGAGTGACTAGAACACAGTCAAACTTTAAGTGAGGTATTAGTCATTGTCTGGAAATAACAGCTTATGCATGTTTATTTTCTTTGGAAATGGAAGAGGGGAAAGCAGATAAATAATGTTTGCTCGTTTATACTTACAAACTGAATTCCATACGGATATCATAAAGCCATATTTTTCATAAATTGATATTTATTATTTAAT
Source organism: Cacajao melanocephalus (assembly GCA_963573385.1). NCBI lineage: Eukaryota > Metazoa > Chordata > Mammalia > Primates > Pitheciidae > Cacajao > Cacajao melanocephalus. Next base: position 28,790 of record CAUYLG010009782.1, read on the forward strand.
AAAAAATCTCTTCTGATTTAAATTTTTCTTTGAAATTATTTTAAAATTAAGCTTCATAGAGTAGTTAGTATAAACTGCAAATTCACACAAAGCTGTTTTACTATTGTTTCTTAAATTATTTGCCTTGATTCACCAAATCAAATTTTTAACAGAAAAACTGTTAAATAGTTGTTTAGGGGACTTTTAAAAAATGTTAGGAATGCTTATTAGTCAAAATAGTCTAAGGGATATATGTCCTTAAACACATATACACTAATGTACGTGTATATTAGCGTATGTACTCTTTAAAGATTACATACTCAAAATTAGGATAATTGACTTAAAATCACCTGAATATATTTTCTTAATAGTATTATTCACAGAGTTACATGAAAACACATTGATATTTGAGTAAAAATCTCATATGCCCTATCTTGGGTTCAGAGGCTATGTAATAATAATCTGTAGTTGAAAGTGAACTCAAGGAGATCTATTTCATTGTAATTATTATTTTTATGTATAGGCTTTTCTTTGATAGAAGTATAGAGGCAATGAGAGCTTTAAAGTAATAGGTAATATTTTATAAAACCTTTATAATACACATTCTACATTTAAAGTATACTTCTAACATTATTATTAGGGAAGAAATTCTATAAATTATTCTTGTCTTATAGGTTATTTTATTTAGTTTTGCATTTAAAAATTTTGGTTTAAGAAGGAATTTGGGGGCAATATAGAATAATATAAAATGATAGTCTCTTAAAACATGTGATTTTCATCCATCTAAATGACTCTTCATTAATACTCTTCTCAATTCACATATGTTCAATAATATTTAGTCATTTTATATTGCCAAAATTATCAGACTGTAGCATTTTATACGTCCTATGTCTACCTAAAGCATTTTATTTGAATACACTTAGTTTTATTTGTTCAGTTATTGCTATTCTTAACAAAATAAAAATTCAACCAGCTTATTATTTATGGTTGAAGTCTGCAGTTCTTAATTTGATATGAAATAATGGTGCAGTCAACTAATCTCACGGTTGCAGTATTGATTATTAAACAGATTATTAATATGGATGAAATATATTTGATTCTGCTAGTCTGTGGAATATGTTGTTATATATAAATATAGCTTCAGGGTATTACATGTAGTACCTAGTGTCTTTATATTCTTCATGCATAGTTATTTTTCAACTTGTCAAAATTTTAAAATACTAAGTTCTATTACCAAACATTTCATGATGAGGCCACCAGGCACTGAATCTTTAGAAAATATTAGATTTTATCACACAATTGTCTAAAAATTAAAACTATGAAAACAAAATACTATTATAAATCATACTTCCTGAAAAAATTATTTGCTGTGTATAGTGGTATACTTTGCACATCTGGAGGTGTGCTTTTAAGCAATATTCTTCACACCAGGGTATGCATCATGGATATGTTAACACCTCACTTTCTAAGGGGTAAAAAAGTGCAGAGAGATTTAAAGGAATTAAATGCCATTTGAATGTTTTTCTAAAATTGATCTTCTTGAGAACATGCCCAAGTTTATAACTGTATTATTTTCGCTTCAAATATAAATAAATTTGTTTTTAGTTCTTTAAGTCATTTGACATTACTTAGAAGAGACATAAAATTAAATAATGTTGCCCTAATAAGATTTGTGTGTGTGTGTGTGTGTGTGTGTGTACAGTTGTGCATAAGGCTTCTCAATACTTGTGTCTTGAAAAGTAAAATATATGGTTAGATTTGTTGATGAACCTTGTCTCATTCTAACTGTAGAATACATTAATCCACAGATAGGTGAACTATTTTTAAAGCTCTATTCACTAGATGGCATTCTAAAAAAATTTTTTTCAGGTTTAATAGTAACTTATGAAGATTTATAATATATTAATCTTCAGATTCTTAGATTCTTATAGTCTAAAGGTTAATATATTAGAGAATATGAAGGAAATTTTAAAATTTCAATGGATATACTTTTTTCCTTAGAGAATCATACTATAGATCTTGAATAAATTTTTTTGTGAGAAAGGTGTAATGAAAATATAAGTTCAAAAAGAAAACAGGAAGTTAAAAAATTTCCAAATGTTAAGAAAGAACTTTTTGATATATATTTTAAGTTGATAATGCCATCTAAAAATATTGTAGTGTTTGGAGTTTATCAACTCAGTTTTTAAAAGGGATAAGGCAACTTTATTTTTAAATATCAACATTTATAATAATCTATAAATTATATCACTTGTAACCTTTTAACTTATGATGAAAAATTTTAGAACTTGTGGGATGCAGAGTTTTGCCAAATTTCTAAGAAATGTAAAAGTAAAAAAATGAAGAAGATGATTGTAATAGAAAATAAACATTTTGTTTTCTGGGTAACTCCTAGGTTTCTGAGTGACAGCAAAGCACAGAGGTCTAAGATTTCACAACAGTACAATGTTTATCCTTAGCTAATCACTAATACAGAATATGGACATGTTTTATGCCTCTGGGATTAAACTCAATCAACAAATGTATTTTTCAAGTAATCTTTTTTAAGTGTTCGCTATGAGCCAAGCAATGAGCTGGTGGGAGAGGACATGTATTATTTGCTTACCACATTCCCAAAGACTAATAATGAAAACATATTAAATAAAATAATAAGTGACTGTAATGGATTTTTGATGTGGTATTGCTAGTATCAGGATCAATGCAACATGAAAAGCTATAAAAGATTACCTTACTTAGTAAAATGTCCCGCAAAGACCACAATTAAAAGTTTAATGGATACATGACCAAATAAGACAGTAAATAACGTAGAATAGTTGGGGCATTGTATATTTGATAAAAATGAGGATAAATCTTTATATGATGTTATCATAAATAAATTGAATTGAAAGAATATGAAACTATTGATAATAGTAATGTTGGTATAAATGGATACACTCTATTTTTAAGAAATATAAATAAATTTTCATTTGCTTAATTATTCACAAAGACCCAAAGTTAAAGTTAAAACCAGGCCCAGGCTCTGTGACAGACACACACACACACACACACACACACACTCTCTCTCTCTCTCTCTCTCTCTCTCTCAGAGAAAGAAAAGGGAGGGAGAGAGAGAAAGAGGCAAAAATCCAAAAGTCTTAAAGGAAAATTAAAAATATATGTTTTTTCAGCGTAGATATCTTAGTATTTTTCTCTCTTTATGTTCAAAAATAAAATACTGATTTATTACTTGTTTATTTTACTAATAAAATACTGGTACTAATACTTTTAAGTACAACTTAACAGATACACCTATCTCTATCTCCTTTTTACAGTTTATTCTTACTTAAATTTCCATCTATATATATCTGTGTATAAGAATAATCATTACAGCATTTATATCCTTTGGAATATGTAATTTTAGAAGACAATAATAGGCTTCTAACGAGAAATTAGGTTTTGAAATGTCTTTTCCTGACATCTAGCTTTAAAGTTAAGAAAGAATAATTGTAGTCATTCAGAGCTATGCAACTTAGTTTTTTGGACAGGAGAAACTGATCTTTAATTTTAGGAGCATGGTGGCCTTATGGGTTATAGGTTTATCTCTTGCCTTAGAGGAAAGCACCAGAAGCCCATCTACATTATGTTTAATTTCCTTTCTTGCTAACTACTTGCTATTTGAAATAAGAAATTGTCCAGCTGGAGCCAAGATAGAGGCTGATGTTCCCTGAGATTGTACTTGATGCATGTCAATGGCAGAGGAAGAGACTCCTCACTTAGAGCAAAACAAATTACATTTCCCCCTGTAGTCACATGTTTAAATTGCCCTAAAGCTCTGCAAGTTGAAAAGAGCTGCCTGGTAAATTTTAACTCAGTTCTTTCATTGTGTATTTTTCTTACTTTATTAAAATCCACAATAGCTCTTGCAGTCAGAGTGAATGAGAAGGAGCCAGGAGATTTAAGCATCATAAATATTCAAGACTTTAGGATTAGGCCATTCAGAAGGTTGTATCGCGTCATCAGGAGTAAGATGGATGGATATATGTGTGTGTCAGAGCTTTCATTGCATCCATCTTTGCTGGCAGCTTCAGTGGTTTACACCAGGCTGAACATTAAGTGTCTGAAAAATACGGTGCATGAAAAAAGGAAGGAGAATGGAAAGATGACTAAACTTGTTAAAATTCATAGCCTCGGAATATTGGTTACTAGGTAGGCCCTAGTAACGTTGTTAAGTAGATACATTTATCTTTGGATGTTTCCTCTAAATAAATCTAGATCAAAACTCATCTCCGTAACTGTACCATTGCATATTGCTCTCAGGCTGCATGAGGAGCTTAGAGCTTTATCTTCTGCCTGTCTTTCCCAGCATGGATCAGATGTGTGATGTGGGTGGGAGAGGGACAAAACCCAGAGAGAATAGACAGTAGGTTTGGAGGTTGGCTCAAAATGAAAAAGGCTGAGGAGGGTGAGGTGAAGGAGATTCAGGCTCCAGTCACTTCTCCAGGCAGTTGCTAAGGGGTAAACTCTGAGCCCACTGACTCAGGCAACTATAGTACCTCGTGCTGCTAAAAGAGCACATCCGTGTTAAGAATAACAAACTAACCCTGGATGAAACATACAATAGTGTGTCAAACCAGAGCCTGAATTAAGAGGCCAAAGCCAACATTAGAAGGAATTAAAAGAGTCTCTCAGACAGCTCAACTCAGGCCCAACCATTTTATGTAGTTCTTCTTGGAGCAAGAATAATTTCATTGGTATTAAATTTCTATGTGTACCTAAGATGAGAAAGTACATGAGAGGGAAGCTGTTAGGTCTAGTGTATTTCGGAATCTTCTCTCTGGAGTTTTGTACGTTTCCTGTTTCAAATTCAGGAGAAATTAATGTGCTAGTTAAATGAAGATGGCTTAAAGGTTTACCTATTTTAAATTATAGATTTTCATTTAGAAAGGAACTATTGAAAAATAAAATGAGCAACAACAAAGCATAACAGAAGCCTTACTGATGGTTCTCAACTCTGTGTGTCAGATTCAAGTGATGTCTTAATTAGAACTATTTTGCTCATGAGACCAAAATCCAATTCACACTGGCTTAGTGAAAAAAAATACTTTTTTCTGTTCAAGTGATTAAAAGGCATGAGTAGAACTGGCTTCAGAAATGACCTTATACAGGTTTTTGTATCATGTTATTAGTAAAATTCCCTTTCTTCCCTTCTGTAACCTGCTTTTCTTTCTGTTTCATTTGTCTCAATCTCAGGCAGGCTTTTCTCTCCTAGTGGCTATTACGGGGGCCAGAAAGTTGGAGCCAAAATTATTTTACCTTAGCAACTCAGTAGAAGAGCCTGTTCTCTCCCAAATGTCTCTGCAACGACATTTGTTTCACTCCCATTACTCTGGATTTAGTAGCATACCCTTGTTGGAACCAATCAGTTGGATAGAGAGATGCAACACACACTTTGTCAAGGCCTATGAAATAGGCCTCCACCCATGGAACTGAAGGGTGGGTTAGTATGAGAAAAAAAGTGGTTCCTAAAATTAAGAGAAATATTATCAGGAATAATGGATTCTAGCAAGAAAGCCACAAATGTCTACAACATCTAATTTTTGTTTCTAATTCCAAATTCCAGATTACCTCCCATCTCTGCTTGCTAAATAAGAATCTCTAGGGGTCAAGTCTTAAATAGTTGAATTTTTAAAATCTCCGCAATGTTATTCTAACTCACAGTCAGGATGAGAGTCATTGCAACACCAAAGAGTAACTCTAAAAACAGGGAATTTTATGCATCGTGAGGCCAGTAACGGAGACAGTCGAGGGTAAGGGAATAAATGCAAAATGTATTTACACACAGTGACCAGTGTATATAAATCTACTGTTAAGAAAATCCCAAAATACGAGTGATGGGATGCAAACTAAGTTAATATATATCACTGTCACATTGACCTGAGGCATTGGAATAACTATTGATAGTTGATGCTCATCATCTGAACATATCAAAATTTTAAACATGACTGAGATAAGCTTGAATGCATCCAACAAGGAGGTATTTGTGTTGTTTCCCTTTCTGCTGTTAATCGACTATGGTTAAGTCACTTAACTTCAGTGGCTCTCAGTTCTCACACCTGTAAAACAAAACTCCTGGATTTACTGATGTTCAGGTCTTTTTCAACTATGATATTTTATGATTCTATGATTAAAATTGTGATGCCATACATTGATAATTTTATCAAGTGTTTCATCTGGTCTAGTGCTCTGAAATTCAAAGCATAGCCCACAGACCAGCAATGTTAGTATCATCTGGGACCTATTTAGAAATGCAGAATCCAGGCTCTATCTAGACCTAATGAATCAAAATCTGCCTTTTAAGATCCCCAGTGACTCATGCACATTAAAACTTGAGAAATATTGATCAAGACAGTAGTTTCACTTTGGACTGTGTTTCTGAAATTACCTGAAAATTTATTTAAATGTAGATCTCTAAAAATTTCCATGCCATGAGAGACAAATTGATAACATTTGAGTTGTAGCTCAACATTGAGCTAAAATATTGTTTTAAAATCTCTCCAGATATGTTTTAAAATCTCCCGAGATAATTCTGATGTACAGACACATTGATCTTGTCTAGAATACCATCAAATATGAAACGTGCTAACACAGCCAAAATCAAAATCTTACCCAAATCTCCAAATCTGCAAACTTCATCAGTGATTATCCTATTAAAGGTATTCTTTGCAATCATTTCTACCTCTGTCTGGTTTATGTACACATGGAAAATGATATCTCATTTATAGATGGAGAAAATACAATTTGAAGAGAAAAATGGATTAACCAGAGATAACAGATTGAAAGTCAAAAATGAGATTAGGTACATATCATCTTAGTATATTTATTTGGAAAATGTATAAGGGTCGTTAGTATACACTGTTGAAATTATTATTTTTTCTTAAAAAAGTTCAGCTTATCTTACCAATTAGTCAAACACAGTAAAATAAGGATCCAAAATAATTTACATTTATGAGCTTCAACATCTCTAAAAGAAACGTTTTTAATATCTTCCTGTCACTATATCTGGAGTGGTTGCCCACTTAGTTATACACACCCTACGTGCTTCAAGGGGAAGAGAATATTCTTTTTTATATTATACTTTAATGGTGAGTAGTACACTTTCCCCAGAAATGTTTGTTTACCAATCGAACATAAAAAGCATGAGAAAATCAAAGATTACATAGACACCTACAGATAATCTGGTATATTTATGTAAAATATTGATAATTCAGTAAAATAGCTGTGTTTGGCATAATTTAATTAGCCACTAAATAGATAACAAGATTTGCTTGCTCTTCTGTTACAATTAATCTTTTCTGCCCTAATAACAATTGGCAGATTCTTACAAATAAAGATTCTAGGTTTGAGTAAATAAATAATTCTATTTTTTAATATTAAAGTGGGAAATAATGTAAGAAGGCACTTTATTTTATCTCATGCTTGTGAAATACCTAGAAAAAACACAGTAAGAGGCATTCTTGGAAATCCACAATGCTTATAAGTTAATAAACAGAATTGTCATCTCAAAAGAATCAGGATGATTGCCTTGGTGAAAGAGATTATCCTTTTAACTTCTTGAGTCTGTCATTTGAAAATCTTCAATTGATAAGATTTTGAATTTATTAACAGTGTGCCATATTAATAGAGAAAAACTGTATGTTTTCAACTGACCATGTAAGTCGTAGACAAAATTATAAACTATCTATCTACTCAAGAGCAACCTTTGGTATAATTGTAAGTAGATAAAATCATAAGCAAAACACATGTAATATAACAAAATAATTTAGAAATACATCACTACAGAATCATTTCATTCATAGGAATCAGTGACACAACCTATACTCACTACTTTTGAGTCCATTGGTTGTTGCTACTACCAGCGTTCTCATTTTGAGTGCCCATGGTCCCTCTTCCCAAGTTACATATGGAAGTTGAGCTCAGAGAGTCTCCGGAAAATATATTGGCCTGATGATTACCATCGACACTGTGGTAGGCATAGATCTCATGTAAACATTTCGACAGAACTTAGCAGCCTAACAAGGAAGAAGAAAAACCAATGAAGTGAATCTTCACTTGTAATTTGGTGAAACTTTGGAGATTCCACCCTTTGAGTAATTGTATGTTCCTATGGGACATTCAACACACACCATTAGAACAAGAAAATTCTCAATTATACTTGAAAACTCTAACTCGGACTACCAAGGGGAGCATTAAAATCTATCCTTATCCTTTCAAATGTCCAGCATAAATATATTTAGTAAATGGCTAAATTTCATAATTTCTGCATATAGAATACCATAAATATAGAGGCAAGTGTTATAAGACAAAAGAGAATGTAGATTATTACTGAAATATCCTAATTATTAGTAAGAAATGCTGGAGAAATGTAATAATACCAAACCTGCAGAACAAATGGAATAGACATTTTAGGTACCTTCCTTTAAGCTTGATTAAGTAGTATTTTCCATATTTAAATCTCTCTCCCAATTTTTTTCTGTTGAAATAGTTATAATATTTTATTAACATTTTATTATAGGGATAATATATTCACTTAAGTTTATCTAGTTTTTGCATGAACATCTATAAATAAGCTTTGAAATAAAGCAATGTATTAAAAACATGCTTAATGTCCTTAATTTAATTGTAATTTAGCTTTTCAGTGTTCCAGAAAAAACAGTATGAAAAACATTTCTGCAATATAAAAAACTATCAAACAATCGTTGCAGTTGTTTTTCTTTTTCTCTTTTTATTTATCTATTTATGTTGAGATAGGGTCTTGCTCTGTTTCCCAGGCTGAAATTCAGTGTTACCATCATGGCTCACGACAGCCTCAACCTGCTGGGTTGAAGGGATCCTCCTGTCTCTGTCTCCCAAGTAGCCAGACTACAGGTGTGCACCACCACACCCAGCTAATTTTTATTTTATTATTTATTTATTTATTTATTTTTGTAGAGATGGGGTTTCACCATGTTGCCAAGCTGGTGTTGAATTCCTCGATTCAAGCAATCCATCCACCTCAGCCTTCCCAAGTGCTGGGATTACAGGTGTGAGACACCACACTTGGACAACTGTTGCAATGTATAAATACCTTTGACATATCTTGTTTTATTTCCATAAGTAGTAAAATCTTACAACTTTCTCCTGTATTTCTAAGAGAAATTAAAAATATTTAGAAATGAAATATTTTTTCAAACTTTCAACTTTATCATTTTGGTAGTGAAATAGTAGTGTAAGAGTTGTATTATAAAAAACAAGTAAAATTGATCCATCACCACCTTCTAAAATATGCAAGAATTGATAACTCATAATTGTGGTTGAATATTTTTTCAAGTAGTATATATTTCTCAAGTGGCTAGTATATTCCAGGCATTGAAAATTTAATGTGGAATAAAACAGAGATAATTCTTGCTCTCATAAAATTTGGTTATTTAGTGACAAAGAGAGACAAGTAATAATAATAGCTGGCATTCATATGATGCTTACTTGACACAAAGTGATGCTCTAAATGTTTTACATTTTACATAAAATATGTTAAACCTATTTTAATCCTCATATAATCCTATCTAGTAGATACTACTGTTAATCTTATTTTATGGATGAGGAAATGAAGTTCACACATCTAGTAAGCATGGAAATCAGATTTGAATCAAGCAGATTGACTCCAGTGTTAATTATCTTCAACATTAAGCTGTATTTTAATGGATGTCAGAGATGCAAATACTTTTGTATAGATCTTTTAATAGTTTTTTCTATGTCTACATTTTCCTATCAAAATGCATGACATTTTAATTGTATTAGTATACTATAAATGTATAACGTCTTTCAAATTATAACTAAAATAATTATTTAAAGATTATTGCAATCCTGAAATAAAGAATAATCTAAAAATATGACTAGTTTTTATTTATTCTCAGCACCATAATAAATTATTATAACTCCTCCTTTGTTTGGCATTGTACTTTGGAAAAACAGTCTGCGTGAGGAGGATATATTTCATTGTTATTGCCATTGAATGATAAAGCATGAAAGTCAGAGTTTAAATTCTTTGAGTTCCTTGAGGAAAGAAAGTTGTAAATGCATTTAAAATCTAGTATGATAATGTTTTCTATGGATTTCAAAAGCTTTTAGTTTTAGAGTGAAAGATGAATAGCGATAGAATCTAAGAGGCGGTATCTTCTTTTTCCTGCACTTATCATCACTCATACCTCCCTGCCAGCAGCCAGAAAAATGTTAGGGTAAAGTCAGGAGTAGTAAAAGAAGTAGAAATATACTTTCTACATTCTTTGAAATTAATTTGCCCTTCTCTTAAATCCTTCAGTGCTCTTGAAACCACTACTGATACCAGAAACATTGGTGGAGCACTAACTCTTATTAGGCCTAAGGCTACCAATGACTCAGTAGAACAAAGGGATTTCCTTCATTGCCTCCTAACACATTAAGATAATTGTAACTTTTTTTCCATGTTTTTTTCCCCTTCTTCCCTTCTCAAAATTCAAATCGAAACTTACACCTTTAAGGATTTATGGGCAGACTCACACCTGGATTAAGATAGTTTGACCTCTATGCTTCCTAAGACACAAAACAATTTTTAAGATTTACTGGTTACAAATATAGTTTATGATTCCAACTAGCATCTGGTGCTGAGACTTAACACCTTTTCAGAGACATTGGACATCCACCTAATTGCAAAGGACATACATGTGGAGGTGAATAATGACTTCCTTGCCTTTCTTCTTAAGTTTCTTTATCCAGGTTTGGTTCAGGTTTAAGTGAACTGATCCTCAGAAAGTGTCATGATGCTTAAGTACAATAGTATGCTATTCTACATTATTTTACGTTATATTAAGTGGAGATATTCACCTATTTTTGCAAATTATTAAATAAATAGAAGCTAGTATTAACATCACATAGAAAACTTAATTTTATTTGAAGATCGTTGGACAATAAAGTTCCACCTTTAATGACTTGAATCTTTTAAATTTGATTTTCCAGTTTATACAAGTATAGCCTTAGCTGGAAAGAGCAAATGAAGGTAACAAATTAGGTATTGCCTGCCTATGAGAAAAATATCTTTCCAAAGTCTAAATTGGTAACATGTTACTCAATTGGATGGGAGCTTGAATGACCATCATTTCCTGGCTAAAGTGTAAGGAGACAGAACTGCCACACTATGGGGAGGCTTTACTGGATTCTTCTAACATCTGATATCCACAGTCCGTGACACCAGTGATAGAATTCCGTCCCCAAAGAAAATGCAATGTTGCAATAAAACATGCAGAAAAACATTTAATTTCCCCTTAAGTCTGAAACATCAGAAATACTTTTTTTGTCTTCCTGAGCAAAGAAATGTAGGTGTGTGTATGTCTTTACTAGTTCAGCTGTGTTTGTCTATGTTTGCCTCTGTAGAAATATTAATATTTCACTTGAGAATCTACCTGTAAAACAAAAGCTGCCTATGTAAGTTTGCATACTTTGTTGTGAGCTGTATAAACTTTACTGTGTGTGTATCTTTTTTTAAATGAGCGATCTGTGCTTGCAAGAAAACTGCCTGCATCTGTCCAGAGCAGTGAGATTGTCTTAATTTGGTATAAGGCTGAAGTGCAGAATCAGGAAAATAAAAATTGAGGTTTTAGCTGTGAGATTGATCTAAGTTGCAGAACTGGGCTGCATCTACCCTACTTACCACAGAGTGAAAAATAACTGCTTTGAAATAAATTGCCATTTTTTTCAGTCTAATTTTCCTTTATTTATTTTTGCTTAAGTAAAACTTATTCTGACGTATATCCAACATGAAAGTATCCACCTTTCACTTTATAGTTACCTCTGTTTTATGTGTTTGGGAAAGAGAGATAATACGTTTGCCCCGGCCTTTCTCTTTTCCTGAGCGGTGGTCTTGACCCTAGTCTTTTTGAGATTTGTCTTTATTTTTTGTTGTTGTTGAGGATGCTTCCTTGCTCATTTCAATTCTTGCTACTACTCATTCCCTTTGTCAGGATATGGCTAAGTACACAAGAGCTAAGAGAAGCAAGGTATCTCCTGCTAGTGCTTCTTCCATTTGTTCTCTGATGTGCAAACTTTCACCTACCTTGCAGGAAACCCTACTATGACCAACAAAGACTGTCTAGTCCCCAAAACCACCACCACTCTGTCCAAACAGTCTTTTCTCCAAAATCTAAGTTAGACTAGGCGGCTCTGACAGGATTTTTCAGGGTAGGTGACCTTCAGCGGAAGAGTCTAACTCACCTCTTATTCTCCTGTGTGAGTTCCAGAATCCCTTCTTTATTGTTTTGAATGGTCAGCAGGTGTCTGTGGAAGATACACATGTACACACACACACATATGCACGCACCCCACCTCTAAAAAAATATTCTAAATGACAATTTTAAGTCCTCCTCATAACATGGTGAATGTAGCATTCCGTGCAATTTTTTTATTTTAAAGATGTCATTCCATCTCTGTATTCCAGTTAATACCTACTAGGAGTAAAGAATAATCTCTTAAAGGCAACTTTCTTAGCATATCCAAAAAAGATTCTAAATCTTTGATATTTTACTTGCTTTATGGACGTGAATTAAAACACCAGTCTTCTTCATAGCATGTGTTGGTTTGGAGAGGAGGGAGCAAGCAAAACAGCATTGACGGGAGAGAATATCAAGTTTGTTTTTTCAGTTCATTTGAAAACAATTTATCTCTGTGGATAACCTAAAGTTTTATAAAGGTCCTTTGCTTCCCCTGGGATTAGACCTGCATTAGACCTGTCAGTAGTAATATAATAGGAGCCACATATGTAATTTAAAATTTTCTAATAGCCACATTTAAAATAGTAGAAAGAAAAATATAAAATTAATTTTAATAATATATCTTATTTAATTCAATGTATCAGTCAGGGATTAAACAGAGAAGTACAACCAGTAGATTATGGAGATACATTTATACTTCAAAAAAATTTATTAAAAGGAATTGGCCGATGTGATTGTCGGAATTGGCTAAGCGTTTTTGAACCCATAAGACAGGCAGTCAATAGGGGAGGATTGAGCCTAGAAGTTGTCAACTGAAGTTGTCATTCACAGGCACAATTCCTTCTTTTGCCCTGGGAAATCTCAGGCCTGTTTTTAAGGCTTTCCAATGAAATCAGAGAAGCCTATCCAAATTATACAAAATCTAAGAAATCATCTTAAAATCAACTAATTAGTGATTTTAATTACATCTGCAAAATATCTGCAAAATACCTGCAAGGAACTCTAGATTAGTGTTCAATGAAATAACGGGATAATAGCCTAGCCAAACTGAGCCATTAATAAAACCATCACAACCAATATGACCAAAATATCATTTCAAAATGTTTTATTCTATATCTTCGTAATCTAGTATATACTTTACACTTACAGCACATCTCAATTTGGACTAACCATATATCATGTCCCTAATACGCACACATGTCTAGTGGCTGCTGCATTGGATAGTATAGGTCTAGACAGTGATAGTGATTACACTGGTTATCACGTAGGTTTAGAGCAGTAGGTCTCAAAATCAGGATTCATTTTGCCCTACAGGGTACATTTGGCAAAGTCTGCAGACATGTTCCATTGTCAAGATTGGGAGGTGGTTATGGGGCTACTGGCATCTAATAGAGGCTAGGAATACTGCTGAATGTCCTAAAATGCACAAAATAGCCCTTCCTCCAAATAATGCTTCACCCAATTCAAAAAGTCAGTAGTGCTAAGGTAAGCAATCCGGCTGTAGAGTAAAATTTGGAGATTAGGAAAGAAATAAACAAAACAGTGAGAGAGACAGGAAGATGGACATTTCCTATATCATTTGAAGATATTTCCTTGCATTTTGGAGAATTGTTTTTAGAGATAAGAATGAGTACCAGGCCAGGCATGGTGGCTCATGCCTGTAATCCCAGCACTTTGGGAAGCTGAGGCAAGTGGATCACCTGTGGTAGGGAGTTCAAGACCAGTCTGGCCAATGTGGTAAAACCCCTTCTCTATTAAAAATACAAAAATTAACCAGGTGTGGTGGTGCATGCCTATAATTGCAGCTACTCGGGAGGCTGAGGCAGGAGAATCACTTGAACCTGGGAGGTGGAGGTTGCAGTGAGCCAAGATTGCTCCACTGCCCTCCAGCCTAAGTGACAAAGTGAGACTCTGTCTCAAAAAAAAAAAAAAAAAAAAAATGGGTACCTTACCTGTTCATATCTCCATCACCATATTCAAAGTCAGGTATGAGATAAGAGTAGATTAGTGACCCTGTAAATATTAAGATGACTAATTAATGAGGAAAATTAGAAAGAAAATCTTTACAATAGTGGTCACTTTTTTAACAGGTGAATGAAAGCCAGTGGCTGTCTTTTCTAAAGACATTTAGGGTGTTTTTATGGTTGATCTCAATTTAGTAGACTTTTGGAAAAATTACAAAAATGCAAATGTAAATTTATAAATGGAAAATTTAAAATGTGTATAGTAATTAGCACCATCTCAGACCATCTGTGGAATAAAGTTGTGATAAATAAATAAGTAAACCTCATTAGCATTTTTCTAAGAAAAACCATGATATTTGAGATTAAGTCACTTTTCAAAGGTAGTAATCATATTTGTAAACTCTAATCTCAAATTTACTTCTATCCACATTAACTGAAAACTCAGAATTAACTCCATTTTCCTAGCCTTGGCAATATACGTATACTGAAGCTAGCAGCAAATTGAATATATTTGCTAAAACCTGGTATTTAGACAAACTGTACAACTAACTTATTCAATGAAATGTGTCATATCTGCTTACAGTAATTATTGGTTAAATGTAATGCCAAATGCTGATTATAAACATAGCTTAGAGTCAATACTTCTGAGATATATTTCCTATTAGATAGTTGTTACAGTTCATTTCACAAATTCTTAATTTAATATGTAAAGACTAAATCTTCCTAAATCTAAATGACATTCTTATTAAGGATTCTTAATTTGTATTGAGAGTAAATGAAATAGAACATAATTACAGTTTGTGACCAATTTTAGCACTAAAAATGGTGACAACATAGCTCTATTAACTGTTTAAGCTTTTCCAAATAATTCTAATTTTAAGATAACTCTAATTTCCCCCTTATTTCTATAAATAAGTGATTTGCTTAGCAATATGTTTCGAAGACTCCTTTCTTTTCGACTCCGATAAACTTGTTAGAGCCTGTATAATAATTTAAACTTTGTGGTAGGTTTATAACGTTTAGGTCATGGCTATGGCTTAAATTTTAAAACTTTTCAAAGTTTTAAAGTTATAAATTTTGTTTTTTCTTAGAAATACACAAAGATAAGACTGAAAAACAGGAGAAACCCGAAAGGAAAATACAAACTAAAGGTAAACATTTAATTTTATGTTTATTCTTCATTTAGATCATTTGGAGGTATCATTTTTGTGTATTCATATGGGAGAAAGAAAAATTTTCATGTTTAGTGTTTTTTGTAACATTTTTGATATTGTTTAAATAATACATTTACTCCTCAGTTAATTTCTGTTATAAACATTTAAGTGACATTTAACAATTAGAACCAAAGTAACTTTAAAATGTGTGAGAATTTTTAAATTTTTTACAACTAGTTTCTAGTTACTAAGGGAATAGCTCAAATATATATTGACTTACTGAGGAAATAGTTTTTTTTTCTTTTAAGAAGTTACTGTAACTTGTCAGAGTTGATTTTTATTTACCAGAATTCCTTCTGTCATGCAATAAATATCTTTACATTCTCGTGTAGAAATGCAGAGTCATTATATGACTTCATGGCAGAGGTCATATAAGAAATCCCACAGCTGTCTTGCACAGCCTCAAGGGATATTTGGACAGTGACAACATGATGATTAATATCACTTTCAACTGAACTGAATCCAGTAACTGCAATCTTGCAGCAGAAGCATATTAGGAGGCCAACAATGTCTTGCTCATCTTAAAAGCATTACTTTTAAGATGGGGTGAAGAGATAATCACAAAACTTTCAAGAAACAAGTAGGAACCAAGACATTTGAAAATATATTCTTCTAAGCATGCACAGGATTTTCCAATGTTCAGTTTCACATGATTTTGAAAAATACAGGGTACAAATAAGGATCTCATAATAACTATATTTGTATAATACAGACAGAAAATGAGATAATTTGTTTTGGAGATAAAAATGGAATTTTATCCAGTATTTACTATGTCAAAAACTGGCTAATGCAAAATTGTCTGTAGTAAGTACCACAGTTGCAGATAGTAAAGTTTCAAATAATGAGTTTCAATTAAATTATACTAGCATATGAATTTATATTATTACAATGCCATGTTGCTGCTGTTGTTTTTAAATTATACTTCATCTACTTCCTTTTTGTGAAGGGCTCAAATCATTCTACAGATATTATGTCTTTAATCCTAATGTTTGAATTCATTCTAGATTGGTCAGCCAATTCTTCAACAATCAGAATATTGAAGCTCACTCAGTTGAAACCTATTTATATTTGTACTCAGGAAACTAATGTCTTCTTACTGTTCTCTTTCCCTTTTTTGGGTTCTTAATTCCTTTGGTCATAGAGGTTGGATACAGCTCTTGAGTACGGATTGACTAAGTGAACCATGACTGAACTGGCTCTGTGTTTCTATGTGTTGAAGGTTAAACAGAAACTCAACTGGTTCCACACCATTTGGGTCTCTGCTATGTTTTTTCTTGCAGACTGTGCTAGTAATTTAATAACAGTGCTGCTGGAATGGAGGTAATAATGCAGATGACACCATTTGCATTTTGGACCTGGCTATATTAGAATTCTGATGTCAAAGACTTTGAGCAGTGGGCTGTAGAGTGGGTTTATTAAACTAGCAAGTCTTCCATAATTAAAACAGTGACTTTGGCTGAGTATTAAAATAAATTTCTCAAAGACTGAGCTGGAGATTATTAACCTGAATATATTTCTTGAGTAGACCAAATATATTTTATAAAAGTCACTATTTCTCAAGAAAGTGAAAGTAGAGCTTCAGCTTTTCCACACTGAGCTGGAAACCAGAGATAGCTTATTTTTTTCCACAAATTTTATATGTGAATATGAACAAAACATTTCACTTTATTGCTTAGTTTCCTATGTGTAAATGAGGTAGCCTAATGCCTGCTTTTTATTCTCGAATAGTTTAGTGAAAAGAAATATTTTGTTTTGTAACTGGTCTTGCGTGTAGATAAATACTGTTTTCTGTATGCCATGCTCCATGTCAGTTATGATTGTATATGATGGATAGTTAGGAATTTAAATTATTATCAAAACATTTTGAACCCTTAGAAGAAAAGATACAGTATTTGAAAGGTAATAGTAGTCTGTGATGACTATAAATGAGTCAATAAATATCTGAGTCTAAAAAGATTCATTATGCTCAAGCTGGTGTGTTTTGCGGGGAGACAAAAGATTTTGGTTATGGTGGAAGCTAGATCACATTCTATTTCTCTCTTTTTTTCTCTCCTTCAAGGGACAATATGGTATTCTAAAAGTTTTTAGAATCATGGAACTCACTGCGAGAGCCTTGGGAGTCTATACCTATATAAATGACCCATCAAGAGGGATAAAAAAAAAAAGCCACAGAATATGTAATCCCAGAGGATATGCATTTCTAAAACAATTCTATATTAATATGCTAATTGACTTTATAGCATCAAATAATCAGTTTCAGTTCTCACTCCTTTTCTTAAAAAATTAAGTATCTTTTATAGGCATCCACATTAAGTGATTTTAATTTATCATATCAAGCTAACTTTTATTTTTACTTTGTCCTTCAGTTTATTTTGTTTGATATTTTTCATCAGGAAAGAATGCAGCAGTTTATGGAGCTAAAGAATATGTCTTTAAACTGATAACCAGGCGATGAATACTTATCATGGTTTTAGGGCACAAGCTCTGACATGTTAGTTAGGATTTACCTTGAACTAAATTAACCTTGGATTTTTTCCTCATAGAAAAGGTAGAAATTTATTTTATAAATATAATCAGAATACTGTATGTACTTGTGACCTTGTATTGAATTTATATAGTAATATAGTGGAACATTACATTTGCTTAGAATAAACTTCCAACCGTAATTTAACATTTTTTGGGGTCACCAAATATCATTAAATTGTGACTCATATCAATGGCCCCTGGGGAACAGGTAGAATGAGTTAACCCCAATGGAGTAGTTGTGAGTACCAAGCAGAGTGCTCTAGCAGAAGTTAGCTTCAAGAATGCTGATTCTGTGTCAGGGTGATGGTTTCAAATTAAAGTTTTTATAGGTCAAAATGATGTTGCAGAATATACTCATATTTGAAGCTATATCTGACAATGAATACCCACAGTCAGATGTAGAGCCACATGTTAAATGATAAGAAATGTTAACCGGTCTTCTCTAGCAGTCAACAGTCTGGTATCCTTTGTAATTATAAATAACTCTGCCCACATATGTTTTAAATAAAAGCTTATACATGGACTAACTGCAAAGAATTAGAGAGACGGTTGTTATTTGTCATAAATAAAAGTTCTCAGTCATGATGATTAAAGAATGTTTCCTTTACCCATGGTAAATACTCAGATATTCTAATTAATAAGTAAACTAAGATCACAGTGTATGTGTGTCATAAAGGGGGATATTACCATAATCTTTTCCTACTTTTAGAAAGGTCTTTAAATTATCTGAGTTACTATCCAGCATTTAGAAAGGAGTCTTGACAAGCATGTATGCCAGTCAGAGTGTACAGGAACTGATAATTAAATACAAAAATACAAGTTTTTAAAGAAACTTTTAGATTCAAAGGATATATGTACATGTTTGTTATTTGGGTATGTTGCATAATGATGAGGATTGAGCTCTTCTAGTGTACCCATCACCCAAATATTCAACATAATACCCGATAGTAATTTTTCAAGCCTCAGTCCCCATTTCAGTCTCTGTCTTTCTTGGGATCCCTCTTGTGTGCTATTTCCATCTTTATGTCCGTCTGTACCCATTGCAAGTGAGAACATGCAATATTTGATTTTCCATTTCTAAGTTAGTTCACTTAGACCAATGGCCTCCAGCTCTATCCATGTTGCTGCAGAAGATATAATTCCATTCTCTGTTATGACTGCATAGTATTCCACGATGAATATATACCATATTTTCTTTACCCAATCAACCACTGATGGACACTTAGGTTGGTTTCATGACTTTGCTACTGTGAATAGTGCTGTGATGAAAATATGAGTGCTGGTGTCTTTTTTATATAATGATTTTTTCCCCCTTTGAGCAGATACCTAATAGTGGCATTGCTAGGTCAAACAGTATTTTTATTTTTAGTTCTTTGAGCTATCCGCATACTGTTTTCCACAGAGGCTGAATACATTTACATTGCCACTAACAGTGTATAAGTGTTCCCTTTTCTAGGCATCCATGATATGTATTGTTTTTGACTTTAATAGTAACTGTTCTGAATGGTGTAAGATGATATTTCATTGTGGTTGTAAGCTGCATTTCTCTGATGATTACTGATGTTGAGCAATTTTTCATGTTTGTGAATAGAAAGATAAAAGTATTTAAAGATAGAAACCACAAAATGGCAAATATTACCAAGTTTACAGTTCATGGTAGAAAAACAGCAGCATTATCACAAAGACTTCTGCATATCTTCAGATATGAGCATAGCAAAAGTAAGATGTAAAATTACTATCTTATGAAACTCAGATGTATGGAAATTTCTGAAATTTCAAAATTTCATTATTTGGGAGATCAGAGCAAGTCAGAAAAGCTACTATTTTTGCTTTTTCTTTAGGCAGCAAGATGAGTTCTTTCGTTTTTTGCTGGTTTTAAAATTTTGTTTTTTCTTTGTTTTGCTTTTCTTACTACATGTGAAGAGTTTAGTCACATTGGCAGTAGGACACAGTTTATGTATGGCCAATGTAGTGTCATCATTCCCTTAAGATATAAATTCCTCATTAAAAATGCATCTTTAATGTGCACATTTCTTAAATAAAATCTTAAGAATGTCATGAATATCCTGAGTATTGTCTTAATTGGATAATCCCTTAGCATTTCATTTAAGACATCAACTAATTTAAGAGCCCATGTGGTTAATTAATTTTGATATTTGAAAAGGCTGAAGGTGTAGAATATGAAAAGCTCTGAGCCTTCTTATAAAATTCCCACCTGACTTTATACAGGTAACTAACAGACTTCTTTCATCCAGTGTGTTCAAGCCCATATTAACATTTATTGCAGAAAATGTCTTCATTTGCCTGTATTCTTTGTCTTAATAACTGACATCATCGTCCACCCAAATTATTCATGCTAAACATCTAGGAGCTGTTGTTGCTAGGGATGGTACTCAATCCTGACTGCAGTTTAGATCACCAGGTTAGCTTTTAAAAACATATATCAATGTGCAGACTCCATCCTGAGGCCGTTAATGTTTGAGAAGTAAGGTCAGTATTTGAGCCTAGCTGCCCTAATGATTCAAATGAGTAGCCAGTGTTAGAATCACTGTCTACTGAACTCATGGATTAGAGTTCAAGTATATTCCACAGTGGTTTCCTTTAATCAGCCAGTGTTTTAGATAACGAGCAACTGGTGCTTTTAAGTGGGGCCTATACTCTCTGTGTACCACAGTCTCCACCACTCTCTCTTATTGCCACTGGGGTACACTTAATTTACCTGCCTCATCTATGAAGGCTTTTGAATTTTAGTTCCTGCCATAGACTTCTTGGTCTCTTTCTTTCTTTCTTTCTTTCTTTCTTTCTTTCTTTCCTTCCTTCCTTCCTTCCTTCTTTCTTTTCTTTTCTTTTCTTTTCTTTTCTTTCCTTTCCTTTCCTTTCCTTTCCTTTTCTTTTCTTTTCTTTTCTTTTCTTTTCTTTTCTTTTCTTCTTTCTTTCTTTCTTTCTTTCTTTCTTTCTTTCTTTTTTTCTTTCTTTCTTTCTTTTTTTTGAGACAGAATCTCACTCTGTTGCCCAGGCTGGAGTGCAGTGGCTGATCTCAGCTCACTGCAACCTCCGCTACCCAGGTTCAAATGATTCTCCTGCCTGAGTCTCCTGAGTAGCTGAGATTAAAGGCGCATGCCACCACGCCTGGCTAATTTTTGTATTTTTAGTAGAGACGGGGCTTCACCATGTTGATCAGGCTGGTCTTGAACTCCTGACACCGTGATCCACCTGCCTCGGCCTCCCAAAGTGCTGATTGCAGGTGTGAGCCACTGCGCCGGGCATTCTTGCCTTCTTTCAACACCAAAGCTTGGTCCCTGACATAGACCTCTTGGTATCTTTCAACACTACAGCTCAATCCTACTTGGCCCCTCATTACTATAATTTAGTCTACTTTGTCTCTTCTCCAACTGCTGTCATCTCCACAATCATCTCTCAATTAAATTGTGGCAGTCACTTCTTAACTGACTTCCCAGCATTAATCCCTCAGGTTCCTGCTAATCAAGTCACTTATGGCCTTAAATCCATTCATGGTGCCCTGGTGCTAAGAGATAAAAGTGACATTTTCTAACCTGGCATATAAAACCTTCCTTGTATGATCACTGCTACCCCTACAATGTTCCAGCTTCATAGTTTATCATGTCTTCCCTTTTCTGCTACATCCTTGCCAACGTTCCCACAGATACAACCTCCCCCTCCCTGCCACCCCTAGCACTCCAGACCCCACTGATGTCCCCTGTACTGCAGGCAGTCTGAGCTGTTGAATAGTCCCTAAGCAGGCATGGTCACTGTCTCATAACTGTGCCCTTCTGTAGGCTGTCTTCTCCCTTACCATCAGGCCCTTCCTGTGTAGTCTCTCCTGCTTATTTCTTTGACTCTCAGATAGAATGTCCGTTCCTTTAAAAAGTCCACACTGCTTTTCCTCACTGGGGGCATTTAAGCACTTTCTCCACGCTGTTGTACCCCAGCTTTTGCTCTTCCAAGCACTTTGACAGCATATTTTAATTGTGGGTATATGTCTATCTAACTAACTGAGGTAGGCAACTGTGTCTTCATGTATGTTCTAGGTCAGCCTTGTAACTCCTTTTATGATTCTGTTTCCCATGAAAAAAGGGATTCAGGCTGATAGTCTTTCAGGTTTTCACCAGTTCTAAATTTGTGTGCCTATATCAAATTCAAAATCATTATAATGTCTAACAAAGGACCCAATACCCTCAATAAATATTGAAATAATGATTTAATTTGTGAATCAAGTATTCTTCTATTTTGTTAATCTCTACTGGATTCCCATAGACATCTTTGCATTTGACATTTCTGTGTGTGTGTGTGTGTATATATATATATATATATGCACACATTTAGCTTTAATTAAGCCATTGTAATTTAAGTTGGATTTATGTGGCCAATGGCAACAAACAATTTAATAGTAAAACAGAAAGTTTCTATAATATGTAATCTGAAAACACCCACACCAAAACACAAAAATTATAATAATACAGTTAAATATGGATAATTTGGAAAATGCAAAAAATGAGGAACCCCACCCCACAATCCAATTATCTGGAGAAAAATTATAATGTATTTCTAATTTTCCTCTAGCTTTTTCCCCCCATGTATTTGTTTGTTTACTGTATATTTCCTTTTTTTTTTTTTTGCAATTATGAATTTTATTGGTGATACTAGATAACATTTGGGCTTCTATTTAACTATTAAACATGTCAATTTGCTTGTAGAACAGAATAAATCAGGAAGCCAGTGGTAAACATATAACTAAATATTCCAAGAAGGCTCCTAGACAATAGGACAGCCTGATAGGCAGGCAGAACAGTAGGTTTCTGCTACAACCACCTGGATCGTCAGGTGGTTGGGTGAAAAAGTGACCTCAGAAATGGGGAAGAAGTCTACTTGACAGAAAGGTATGCTGGATAGACAGCATATGATCAGCTTCAGAATGGGCTAGGGAGCAGGAATAGGGTGTATGGTGGCAAACAGGTCATGTAAATGGAAAAAGTGGCCGCAGCCACTACGATAACACACATTAGTTTATTTACGGTACCTACTTTGTGCCAAACACCATACTGGGCACTAAAAATTCCATAATGAATAAGATCCAGTTAATGATAGATTTGCAAGAGTAAATACACAATTATACCACTGTGTAGTAAATACTTCAGAGATGTCATAAAGGAGAGATGCACTTTGGGGTCTGGCAACCTCCGTTGCTGAGTAAGTCTGACTGCAGTTTTCTGAAAGGATCTCAGAGGAATTAATGGCTTGTGGTTCAGTTGTGGACTCTGAAACTTATCAGGGAAGACACAAAAGCTAACTTGAGGTTAGACCTCAAGGAACCAGGTGGGAACTTGGTTCAAGGACTACAACAGAAGTCTGATTTTTAGCATTAGGATTAATATTAGCCTTAATATTACCTTATTGAGGCTAGATGTCCAAAGTCAAGTTTTCCACAGGATGAGTTTCTTCTGAGGGCTGTGACGAAGAATCTGTTCCATGCTTCTCTCCTGGCCTCTGGAGGTGTGCAGGCAAGCTTTGTAGGTGAAGTTCTCCAATTCCTGCCTTCATCTTCAAGTGATGCTGTCTCGGCTATGCATTCCTCTGTGCATATCCTTCTCTGTGTGCAAATTTCCTTTTTTTTTTTTTGAGATGGAGTCTTGCTCTGTCGCCAGGCTGTAGTGCAGTGGCGCAATCTCGGCTCACTGCAGCCTCCGCCTCCTGGGTTCAAGCGATTCTTCTGCCTCAGCCTCCCGAGTAGCTGGGACCACAGGCACGTGCTACCATGCCCAGCTATTTTTTGTATTTTTAGTAGAGATGGGGTTTCACCATGTTGGCCAGGATGGTCTCGATCTCTTGACCTCGTGATCTGCCCACCTCGGCCTCCCAAAGTGCTGGGATTACAGGCATGAGCCACCGCGCCCAGCCTGCAAATTTCCTTTTATAAGGACATCAGCCCTATTGGATTAGGGACTAGCCTCATGACTTAAACATGACTTAAACTCTGTACAAACTTTATTTCCAAATAAAGTCACATTCTTTGGTTCTGGGGGTAATGACTTCAACACATCTTTCTGGGGAGACACAATTCAACCCATAACAATATCACATGCACACATACACACACACACACACACACACATCACAGGGATGTTTTTAAAAAGGGTGATTCAGAATGGTAACACTGATTTGCCTAGAACTCCTTCAGTTTTGGGGAAACAATTGCAGGATTGGAATCATAGGCCAACAAGGGATTTAGCTGATCGTGAGGCTCAAAAGTCGTAGAGCAGACCACTAAAATGTATTTAGATATCCTGAAGCCCTTTATAAAAGTGCTCTTAACGTCCACAAATTCATTTAGTCATCCTGTACTGCTTAAACTTTTACTTTTGTCTTCTCTTAGCTACACTTAATTAACTCCTTAGAGTACAAAATATATTTTCTTTCCCTCTCTGGCAATCATGAAAGATAAACCTGGATAAGGAAACCAGAAGAGTGTGCACAAAACTATGTGTCACAGCGTCCATAGTGAATGTTCACTTATGAGAAAGCGATTATAGTTCCTACTACAGGAAAAGAGGAAATTGTTCATACAATTAAATTGAACTTGAAATTAAAACTAATATTTTAGAGTTATAAAATCTATTTTGTGATTTAACACATAAGTATCAGATTAGCTTTACATCTTTGGGTAATTTGCCAAATCGTCACTTTAACAGGCAAATAAAAGTGCTTTTATTATGTAAAAGAAGTATGTATACTATCGAACGGTAGGTAATGTGCTTGGAGAATTCCATCCGCACATTTTGGCTCATAAGAACAAGTTTATAGTCTGCACAGAACCTGGGACAGACCTGGCACCATAGTTTTGAAGAAGGAGTGCTGGTTTAGCAATTAGATAACTATATTCTTTTCATGGTCTGCCATGGACTCTTATTAGCATGTGTGTTCTTACCCATGGACAAAGGAGTTCAGGATAGGGTTACCTCTTATATTGCTATCAGCTCTGAAATTGCGCACTTATATTAAAGTTAAAATTATAAATTCTTCCTCTAGGAAAATGAATAATATAATATTTAAGAAGTTTTTTAACTCAATACTGCTTTTCTATTAGGTTCATGATTGTCTCTTAAAAAGCATAGAGATAATTTTGGCTTACCATGAAACTGAATTTCTACAAATTAGTTACCAATACTAAAAAAAAAACCACACACACAGAGACATACACAGTAACCAAGAGATCTGGCCTTTTTTTCTTAATGGTGGCTGAAACAGAATTTTTTTAAAGGGAAGATGTGTATCATGCTCTTTCATTAAAAAATTACAAATTAAAACATAAGTATATATGAATTTTATGAAGCTGTTGGAAATGTTCACCTACTTAAGGCCTATGGACTATGTTAGTTCTAATAACTACCCCCCCCAAAGAAAAAGCATAAGAAATACGAAAATGAGAGGAATTAGTTAAAAGAAAAACCGGTAAAATTTATTACAGGTAATGATGCTCCTCAAAGTTTTTTTATTAATGAAAAGGTGTAATGCTTACCTCCTTATCCATCTGATTTTTTTGGTTGGGTACTCAAGATTAATCCTATGCAGTAGTCTAAAGCCAAGTATGTTTTAGAGTTTTGGTTAAATTTGTTAACCATCAATTGAAGAACGTAGTAGCCTATATGAATCAGCACTTTAAAAATTTTGTTATTACAATTTCTGATTTTCAAACTAAGAACAGGATAATCAAATAAAGAACTCTGACAACCTGATTCCCATTATTTGACCTTAAGGAGGTGTTTTTCCTTGTAAAAAAAAAAAACCCCACAGGGCCACGTTATAAGCTCTGATATACTTGAGAAAAAGACATAGTCTGCCTGGCGGTTGCCAGGGTCAAAAACAAAAGCACAGAGCACAGCTTGGGAGGGGTGGAAAGGGGCCAGATGGGAGGGCGAGAGATGTGCTTTGGTCCAGTTGAGCTGAATGTTCTGGGCAGGGAAAGGTCAGAGTCTGGGCAAGCGCAGGAACAGCAGGACCATGCCAACTCAGATGCCAGACATCAGGGTCATTCCAACTGGTGGATTCCATTTGTTTTTAATTATCAGCATGCCGAAGGGACTTTTGCTTCTTGTAAATAAGGATGACAAACAAATTAAACTCTAGCAGGTGCAAGAAGCTTATTCTGTCCTGAGCTAAAAACTGTCCTGGCTAAGATGTAACTTGCCAAACAGGGCTGGTGACAAGGAGGTACTCTTCTTCCCTATGAAAACTCCTGGTTGTGGGCTCTAAGCAAAGAGATGCACAAGCAAATGCAGCTGTTGTATCAGGTCATTTTTATTTTAGAGTGATTACCGAGACAGTTGCTGATAGTTGCCTTGCTGTGTTGAAAGTCGTTTCAAAACTTGGTATTTGAGCACAGTCTTGACAAAATTTGAAGTTTCTGTCCAAGAAGCTTCAGTGGCTGTCTGCCATTATGAACAGCTCCCTAGGGCCCAAGGGTCCAGCTGCTTCACTAAGAAGTGTGATGCCATTTCTGAGGGGGATAATAAAATGCTAGCCTACAGGACAGGGTCTGTAAATCAACACTTCGACTAGGAGGAACTAGATTTCTCCCTAGGGTAACAGGAATGAGGCATTAATATGCTAATTTGAATCCAAATTCAGTCCCTTCACTCTTTGATTTTGTGTTAATTCTACCGTTTATGCCTGTGCACACGTCAATCCGAAAATCCTTTAGTGGAATGGACAACCAGCTGTCCAAGGTGGGCGAGTTCTCATTCCTTACAGAGGCAGAGACACAGATTAGGTGTTCCCCTGGGGGTGTCTTTCCTATCAGGACTCTGAAAGCACAGCTTATCTCACACAAACTTGGTTCCCCCCAGAGAAACTTTAAAAGATTCGTTGCTTTTGCCAAGATTTTCTCTTGGTTTTTTGCTTAATTAATAGGGATTCAATTGAACCAAAATAAACCATTTGTGGTCCATATGAATAGTGATTTCCTCACCTTATTTTGTGAAGTTTTTACATTGAATTTAGGAGCTCAGAAACAACTAAAAGAATCATTAGATGTGGAAATAAACAACATCTCAATGTTCTAAGGTGAGTTTTTTTTCCTCCCTTTTCTCAGTAGGTTTTAATTATATGAGAAACTTTAACGAATTGTCAAAAATTTTCACATAATTGGAAGCAAGCAGTGCCTATTATAGCTGTACCACATCATCTGTAAACAAAATTTAACTAGACTATAAAACTAGCTCTTAAAATATTTCAGAATTTCACTTATTCAAAAATATTACAAAAAGTCTACCGTGTGAATGGGACCATGTGATGACCTGGAAATGTAAAAAAAAAAAAATTAAATAAATATGGTGTAGCCCCTAAGGATTTCATTTACTCAGTAGTCAGAGATATTAACAATATCAAAATTATTATTAAATTGCTAAAATAGAATTATGTACATGGTGCAATTGGTGTATGGAATAAGTAGAGATCGAAGAAAACATTACAGAGAAGGAGGCATTTGAACCAAGATGAAAGAGTGCACGGAATGGTGAAAGGAAAATGAATAAACGTGGGTGCGGTAATTCTAGTTGGAAGACACATACAGGCAGAGACACAAAGGCATCATGAAGGCATGTGGTGTGCTTGTGGAGCTACTGGCATTTAGTTATAACGAGAATGTAAAGTTCAAGGAGAAATTCTTTGTAGATGAGATTGGGCTGGTAAACATGGGGTTAGTAAGCAAATGTCAGATCACTAGAGCAGTAAAGTATTTTTATATTTGATATAGCACCTACTATGTGACAGATATCATGTTAAGTAATGAGGAGGCACTAATATTTGCAACAGAGGAGTGAATGATATCAGATTTTCATCTTAGAAAGTTTATGATGAAACATAAAAATCTAAAATCTAAACATTCAAAACAGAAGTCAGAATATTGTAATAATATGATAAGTATAATAATATGCGAAAGAGAGACACCCTGCTTCAACTTCTGAATTGTTATTTGGTCTCTTCCCCTTTGCCCTCCTAGTCTCTTACTAGGCTAATTTCTTCTCATTTCTCACCCTCTTAAATGTCATTTCTGCCAAGGGCCCTTCCCCTAACAAACAGGTTAGATTAGGTCATTTTATACATCAACATTCCACCCTGCATGTTTTCTTCATAGCAATTTGACTCCCTGCAGTTACCTACCTTTGTAATTATTTGCTTAGCATCCACTAGCCATTAGCTTATTGACATCATGGAGACAGGAATGAACTCTATCTTGTTCAGCAGAGTCTTTAGCACATAGCAGGTGTTCTTCCCATATTCTTGTGTAAATAAATGATAGGGAGAATAATATTGGACAAAAGAAAATGAGTAAGAGAAATATTAAAAAAGCATGATTGAAAGAGCTTGGTGAATGAATGAAAAGAAAAATAAAAGAGAAAGACAAATTGGGATGAGTCTCATGTTTCTAGCGTGGATAATGAATCAGAATTATGACTAAGGCATGGGGTAAGATTATGACTTAAATTTTAGCCCTGTTGTAATAATTGATGGGATTACTGCTCATATTAAATTAAATTTTATTTTTGTTGAAAAGATTTGGTATTTTCTAGTCTTATTCCAGTATATTTTTAAAAACTTTTAGTGTGGAATGTTTCTGTGGAAGATTAACACATACTATTTAGGTTGATTGTTCTTTGCTTCAAGATCAGAAAATTGTATCTCTGTATTTTTGTCCTCATATTTCTGGCATTCATCCAATATCAAAGCCAGGCTCCTTTGGCATATAGTATGATAATTTTTTTAAAAGTGTTCAATTCTTTAAATTAAAGATTTGGAAAAGCTGACGGGTATTCTTATCTTTGCAATCAGACTTGGTTTGGGCACTAACTAGTTTGTGCTTGGATGTGAAATAAAAATAGGACTAAGAAATAAATCTATAATTATCTTGAAGTTTAAACCTCTAACTATATAAAATCTCAATCTAGTTAAAGGAAGATTTCTAAAAGTAGCAAATAAGTTTTTGACATCAAAAACTGCCAGGCAATCATCTCCTCATTTATTCCTGTTATTTAAATGAAAAGTATTTATTTGTTTCTTTTCAGTTACACACAAAGAAAAAGAAAAAGAAAAAGAAAAAGTAAGAGAAAAAGAAAAACCTGAAAAGAAAGGTATGAAGTTATTCTTATTACTGTTATTATCTTATTATTGTTATTATCTTATTATTCTTATTACTGTCTTACTACACTGAGTCCTTTCCCACTAACTTCCTGCTCTTTACATTCAGATTTTAGATGACCATGCATTTTTGCAAATTAAAATAGGATTATTTTTTCAGAATAGAATCTAAAAAAAGGACTTTCTGGATTGAGAGAAATAAAATACTTAAGACTGTTGAACTCAGTTACCACTTTACTTTCCAGAAATGTTATGTCAATTTTTCTTCTGGAAGTTTTGAGACTGCCTTAGCCAGCAACGAGGATATTAGAGGATATTATATTAGAAATACTTGGCAGTTTGATAGGTAAGAAAGTAGATCTCATTATTGTAGCTTGCTTATTTTGATTATCTGTTAGGCTGCTTTAAATTCTAATTTTTATTTATTTATGTAGAATAGGTAATAAGATCTAATTGCTCAACACATAAAGATGCTTTGTGAAAACCTTCTTCTTACCTTGCTCCCAGCTTCCTGGTTCCCATTTCATGCCAAACCCACATACTTAACGGTAAATCACTCATGCGAATTTTACACGCATACTTCCAGAGCTGTATTATGTGTTTTCCAGATAATACATGTCATTTTCCTCCCTACTTTTACATAAAATCTAGTATATCCTATAATCCAACTTCTACAATTTAACAGTATATTCTAGAAATCTTTTCATATCACTGTTTTCCTCATTCTGTTTAAAAAGCTTCATGGTGTTTAAATGAGAATACATTCTTCCACAGTATTTTTTCCTGATAATCTAGTTTATTGTTCCAGATAATTTTATTTTTTATTTTATTCATTAAATTCTTCAGTTCTTGGATTTCTGTTTGGGTCTTTTTTATGATATCTATCTCTTTACGGAATTTCTCATTCATATCATGGATTATTTTTCTCTTTCCTTTGTATTGTTTATTTGTGCTCTTTCTTCTCTATGAGTTTTCTTAAGATTATTATTTTGAACAGGCATTTCATAGATTTCCCTTTTCTAGAGGACTGTTTCTGGAGTGTTATTGTGTTCCTTTGAATGTGTCATGTTTTCTTAGTTTTTCTTAAATTTTACTTTAAGTTGTGGGATACATGGGCAGGTTTGTTACATAGCTATACATGTGCCAGGTGGTTTGCTGCACCTATCAACCCATCATCTAGGTTTTAAGCCATGCATACATTAGGTATTTGTCCTAGTTCTCTCCCTCCCCTTGCTCCTAACCCCCTGACAAGCCTTGGTAGATGCTCCCCCTGAGCATCTGGTGTGTGATGCTCCCCCCGAGTCTATGTGTTCTCAATGTTCAACTCCCACTTATGAGTGAGAACATGCAGTGTTTGGTTTTCTGTTCCTGTGTTAGTTTGCTGAGAATGATGGCTTCCAGCTTTATCGATGTCCCTGCAAAGTGTTAACTGCTTACTATTTATAAGTGGAAAGATTCAAATATGGTTTTTAGTGGTGTATATATCTTTGTGTGTAAACTGTTCACACTCACTGTCCATTTCTCCTAATGATGTGTGTGTGTGTGTGTGTGTGTGTGTGTGTGTGTGTGTGTGTGTTGGGTATGTGTACCCCTTAGCCTATAACTTCTTTTTAAATATTTTTCTAAGTTTGTTTCACAGTTAATGTTATGCTTTCTGTCCATGTGAATGGATATGCGTGAGTTCATATATGTTTAGATTCTTGAATTTTTAGGTGGTTATATATGTTGATATTATCTTGTCTTGTTTCTGGCTTTGAATTCTCATTCAAGAATCAATTCAATAGCCACTAATATTTTCCTCAAGATTAAAACAGATGTTTTTTGTGTGTTTGTATTTGTTTTTGTTTTTTTTTTTTTGATACAGAGTCTCGCTCTGCCACCCAGGCTGGAGGGCAGTGGTGCAACCTCGGCTCACTGCAACATCTGCCTTTGGGGTTCAAGGATCCTCATGGCTCAGCATCCCTAGTAGCTAGAACTACAAACATGCGCCACCACACCCGGCTAATTTTTGTATTTTTAGTAGAGATGGGGTTTTGCCATGTTGGCTAGGCTGGTCTCAAACTCCTGGCCTCAAGTGATCTGCTCACCTCAGCTTCCCAAAGTGCTAGGATTACGGGTGTGAGCCACAGCGCCCAGTCAAAAAAGATTGTTTTATATTTTAAATTTAACTTTAATTCCTCAAAAATCCACTTCAATGTATGATGTGAAGTAAGATTGTAACTTAATTTTTGCTATTGTTTTAGAGTGGATTGTATCTAGGATAACTGGGCTAGACTTCAGCTGATTTAGGCATCCAGAGTATGCACAGTCTGTTGAACTTTTTTGTTTTGTTAAACATTCCACTTAGGTAGAATATTTAGGAATCTGATCTGTTGAAACATGTTTATATATTATTTATGGTATATTTACACTTGAAAATATCAAAATCTCACAAATCACTGTCAAAAAACTTACTCACGTAACCAAAATCACCTGTACCCTAATAACCTACGGAAAAAAAGAAAATTTCAATTAAATAGTTGTAATTTTTCTTCATGTTTAGTTTGTGTCAATTTCCATGAACTTCAATACAGCCATTTCCTTTCTCTGTTCTAGAAATAGGTGACCATTTCCTGTCTGCTACTGGGTTAAGGAAACTTATTAGCACCAGGTTCTGCATATCTGACTCAATGAAATAATCTGCTATTTCTTGTGATTTTTTTTCAAACTTCACAGTAGCTAAATGTTTTCTGTTAAAAAAAAAAGTTGGGATTTTGTTGCCATTAAATTATAAGTGCTGCAAAAAAATGTATTCAAATTGAAAAGCAGAAATAAAATGCTGCATTATAAGTGCTCTTTTATTTACTGTGTGCCAATTAAAGGATGTTTCTGTTTTAGAAGATATATTATAATATAGTCCTGTGACCTTGTGTGCATAGTGCCCTGCTTAGCCTAGCATAATACTCCTTCTGTTAACATTGTCTAAGCTATTACCCATAATCCCAAGTGGTAGTGGAGGTGGCTGTGGGCAGGTGTGAGTGGTGGAGAGGCTGAAACTCTGGAGGAGGAGGCACCTGCTCTCTCAGCAGCTCTGCATCTATCAAGGACACTTGGTCTTCAACTGAACATTAGGCTTTCTGAGGCTTAAATCATCTTTCCAAGATTCTGGAGGACACTATTCATCAACTGTATTTAAGAAGAATAGATTTTTGAATACATATTTTAAGCATTTTTAATCATGTAAATAAAGCTGATGTATGTTATTACTATTCTTGTTACATAGTTGTAGAAATGGAAATAATGTGGAACTAATTTTTCCTCTAGTAATTCAATATCCAGACTTTATCAACTACTCAATTAAATCTCATATTTTACTATTTAATTTTCGTAGTTTAATTACCATTGTTATTCTTGAAAAAATAGTATGTAAATATTGAAAAATGTATGATGATTTGGAAAACTACCAAACCACACAATTTAATATATTTGAAATTTAAAAATAAACATAATGATGTTTTCTGACAAATTCTTATAAAAAGTTTTCACTCTCAGTTTGTCTTCCCTGAAAGCTTTATGTTTGAAATAATAATATGAAAAAGAGTGGAACTGATTTTCAAAGTGCTTTCTAAGTCTTAATGCCTACACCTTTACATTGAATTATATACAGCTGTTATTACATTGGTACCTCTTTATTTCTTAATTAGACTTATTAATGTGATAAATTTTAAAAATATTACATATTAGATTTTAGTGCTTATGAAACTGAGGTCAAAAGGAAGCTTGGTTTTGAAATCTATTAAAATGTGTACTAACGTAAAATTTTCTGTTTAAGCAACTCACAAGGAAAAAATTGAGAAAAAAGAAAAACCAGAAACAAAGACAGTGGCAAAAGGTAACTTTTCAATTTATTATTTCCATAACTGAATATTTTGAAAGATTAATTTTTGAGTAATGGATAGTTGGATATTTGTAAACTTTATTATTTTATTTATATTAAACAGTTAATTTGGTCTTACATTAAAATTTAATATCTAAAAGAATAATTAAACTGAATACTTACAATAACGGAGAATCTCAAAATGTGAGAGGAAAATGAAGAGCTTCACTATATGTGGTAGATAGAATTTTGAGCCCCATAACCCTCATTCACCCCTTGGTGTCATCCCTGTGGTTATGTTACATTACACGGCAAAAAATATTTTTGCAGAAGTAGTGAAGATTGACCTAAAATAGGGAGGTTCTCCTGGATTATCCAGGTGGGCTCAATGTAATACCATGAGTCTTTAAAAGTAGAGAGATTCATTGCCTCAAACATTTACTATTTCTTTGCATTGGGAGCATTCCAAATTCACTCTCTAGTTATTTTGAAACATACGATAAATTATTGTTAACTATAGTCATTTTATTTTGTTACTGAGAACCAAGAACATATATTGAGGAAAGGACAGTCTCTTCAATAAATTGTAATAGGAAAACTGGATATGCAGAAGAATGAAACTAG
This sequence comes from Cacajao melanocephalus, assembly GCA_963573385.1. Taxonomy (NCBI): domain Eukaryota; kingdom Metazoa; phylum Chordata; class Mammalia; order Primates; family Pitheciidae; genus Cacajao; species Cacajao melanocephalus. The sequence goes on from CAUYLG010009782.1 coordinate 62,358, forward strand.
ACCCTTATCTTTCACCATGTAAAAAATTAACTCAAAATGAATTAAAGACTTAAATGTAGGATATGAAACTACTTGAAAAAAGCATTGGGAAAATGCTTCAGAACATTGGTATGTGCAAAGATTTCTTGAGTAAGACCTCAAAGGCACAGACAATCAAAGCAAAAATAGTCAAATGGACAACTTCTGCATAGTAAATGATTTTCTTGTATCAAAAAGAAAGCGTTGGCTGGGCATGGTGGCTCACACTTGTAATCCCAGCATTTTGTAAGGCTGAGGCAGGTGAATCACTTGAGGTCAGAAGTTCAAAACCAGCGTGGCCAACATAGTGAAACACTGTCTCTTCTAAAAATTCAATAATTAGCCATGTGTGGTGGCATACATTTGTAATCCCAGCTATTTGGGATGCTGAGGCAGGAGAATCCCTTGAACCCTGGAGGTGGAAGTTGCAGTGAGCCAAGATCTCGCCACTGCACTGTAGCCTTGGCAACGGAGAGAGATTCTGTCTAAAAAAAATAAAAAGGTCATGCATAAATCTTGGTCAATATTTTAAAAGCCTGAGAACTGAGGGTACCTTAATAATATCCCAAATATATTTATTAGTATATCACTTTAATATTATATATTTTGGCATATTGAATAACAAAGTTTTTCTGTATTAAATTTATCTGTCCATTACTAGAAAAAAATGGATTTTATGCAGTCATTTAATCTTATTCTCTACATTTAAATTGCTTCCTTATCTTTTAAAATATACATTTTGTGTAATCAGAAGCCTCAATTCAGTATTTTTAAGAAACTACCTATTTATGTAAAAATTAGAAGTTACTTTTAAGATTTAGTTTATCTACTAAATGTAAAATAATGAGATATTTGAACCAGATATATTTTAATAATTTTTCCATTAGATAGGCAAACATTTTATTAAAGCTAATATAGATAAACTATAAATTGAAAACTTTCTAGAAGGTAACATGAATTTACTTTTAAGATTAAAATAAATAAATGTAATTTTATTCTGTTTCTCCTGTTTCATAAGTGCAAATGAAAATAAATTTGGTATATGTATTTAATTTATTTCGTTACATATATATGAAATCATATTTGATAGATATATGAAATCTAGTAGACATTTTAAAGATCATAGAAATTAATTACCTAGTTTAACAGACGAAGAAAGTGACCTATAGAGAGAGGGAAAAAAATTTTTGCCAGGTCATAAAACTAGTATGTGATTGGGTTAAGACAAAAATCCAGGTGAAGTGAGTATAAATTGAGTTTTCTATATAAAAATAATTAAATACAGGTCTTCAAGCATCATTTTGTTTTTCAAAAAATTTGCTAAATACTGTATTAGTTATTTATTGCTTTATAAAGCATTACCATGAAATTTGAGGCTTAAATCAATGCACATTTATTATCACACAGTTTCTGTGGATCAAGAATCTGGGCACGGTTTAGCTTAGCCCTATGTTTCACAATTTCACAAGGTGGAACAAAGTGTTATTTAGGACTTCAGTCTCATCTGAGGGTTCAGCTGAGGAAGGATCATTTTCAAGTTCACTATATGGTTGTTGGTGAGATTCACTACCTCAAGGACTATTAGCCAATCAGTTCTTGGCTGACTGTTGGTTGGGTGAGTCTCGTGAACATGACAGCTGGCTTCATTAAACCTAATGAGAGAGAAACAGTAAGGAAGACTGAAATTACAATCTTATCTAAACTAATCATTGAAGTCACATTCAATCACCTTTGCCATATACTATGGATTAGCAGCAAATTCCTAGGCCAACCCATATTGAAGGGAAGGTGATTGCACAAGGATATGAATGCCACAAGTTGGAAATCATTGGGGGCCATCTTGAGTCAGCTTGCCATAAATACTTTCCATTTACATATTTACATCATTATTCTAGGGGAGATACACACACACATAGACATATACACACAAGCATACATGTATGTATGCATATGTATATATGTGTCTGTTTACAACATGTATATGTATGTGTGTATACATTTGTATACAATATATATTTTTTATTTTTATTTTATATGTGTATGTATTATGTTAGTTATAAGAAATTAATAGAAAGTGTTCTTTATATAATAGGTGATTTCTGGTAAAACAAAATAAGATAAAAAAGGCGTAAGCCTTCTATGTGACATTAAAGATAGAAAAAATTATGAAGTACCTTTGAAAGGTGTGACCCATTAAAGTAGAATAGCCCTTTGAAGAGCTGTGATTTCCAGAGGTACTCACATAGAATGCAGCATGTTTCTTGCTCTGTTGCAAGTACTGCTTGCTCAAAGGCAGCCATTGGTTAGAACACTTCAGGGACTCCTCCTGGGGAAGAGTAGACCTTTAATGTCTACCTTAATACATGTATAGGACCCCATAGCCATTGAGAAAGCTAACCTATTTATGTAGTTCATTAAAAGTAGCAGAGACAGGGAAGAAGAAGAAGAAGACAATAACGAATAGAGAAGTTGAGTGAGGTGAGCCAAGTTTGGGTGAGGCTAATTGATGTGGAAGTCAGTGTAACTTTCAGACCTTCCGATGTCTGTGTGTTTGATGAAGTAGGAGAGGTTATTGCTGCCTTGGTCACTTTGAGGAAGATATCGCTTTTACTTGGTTTATCTATGTGTATATCTGCCCTTCCATGTCTTAAAAAACATTTTTTTGTATCATCTTTTTAGGTTAATATTAATAACCGTGCAACTTACTATGATTAGAAATTGGGTTAGGCATTCTGATTCTACTCTTTCTACTCCTGACTCATTTAGTTGCACCATTTTTGATAAATGGCTTTTTGATACTAGATTTTTCATATGTAAAATAATAATGATACAGTAATCCCTGCTGTACATTAAACTCTGGGTAAGTTCTAGGGAAACTCCAAGAGCTCTAGACATGTAGATTATGCAGATTTAATATTAACAATGTTTACCTACTTATTTTGCAGAATTCAAAGTTCTTTTGCTCAGTGTTACTTATCTCCACAGCTTCCATAGAGGAAGAGGCAGATATAGTGGTGATTCTTTTCTTAATGCAAAGAAACTGAAGCAGAGAGAAATAAAGCAGTTTGTAGTTTTTCATGAAATGAAAGATAAAATTTGTTATTTTCTAACTCCAAAAATGTATATAGTATGTTAATATTTTTATTGAGGGATACTATTCTATTTAATACTTTGGAATCAGACATTCTGAATCTGATTCAGTAGCTTAATGGATCATGTTAATGCCAAGATTGTATCAAATATGCTGAGGTCATTTTTTGATTAGAATATTTTGTTTTCCATTTGACGAAAGTCATGAATAAAATGCCTTAAATAAAACAGGGTGATTTGAATACAACATGGCAATCCTTTTTGTTTTTTCATTCCTTAATAAAGTCCATCACTTAAATTATTTCAGGGAAAAATCAGGAAAAATATTTTGGCACAAAATTGAAGAATATCTACTCAACTTAAAAGTAAATAGAAGTTGGGCGTTGCTTTGGTTTCATGACATTTTCTTTATTATAGTCATATCATTTACTTCTCACCAATTTTTTTTTACTGATATGAGGCAAAGGTATCTATTTCAAGCGTGAAGGTGATTGAGAAGTGTCTAATATAGGTAGAAAATATTTTATTATTTTTATACTTAAAGTCAATTATAATGAGTTTGCTATATATGTGGTTCTGCCTCTTAGAAAATAATCATTGCCCACTTATAAATTATAATGGCATTAAAAATAGATCTGAATTTCACACATCTTTAATTCCATAGTAGTAAGGTAAAATCAACTTTAACTTACAAGGATTGGTTAGCTGTCATTTAGAGTAAGCAAATATAACGATTTCACACAAATTAGTATAGACAACAAAGAAACAGTTGGCAAAATTAACAGGTTCAGGCAAATTTATTTCTAAACACATATTTACCTATGCAGTCTCTATATCACTATATAATACACATGATATTAGTATAGTGGAACATTTACGCTCTCATTCATCAAAACTGCCAATCCAGTATATATTTACCTTGTGTTTTCTCTGCAAAAAGCATTGTGCTAGATACTATGGTGATACAAAAATGAATAATAGAATTCCCACCCTCAAGCACTCTCTGTCTGGTAGGGAAGACAGATAATCAACAACTATGTGTAATACAAGATAGATAATAAAATGTATAGTTTAATAAAAATTCAGACAAATGGAAGCTCTGGGGAAGACATTATTAATTCAAATGGGAAAGCCTTTTTTTTTTTTTTTTTTGCCTGTGATTGACCATGAAGAAATTTAATCTTAGCACTTTGGGAGGTGGAGGCAGGTGGATCATCTGAGGTCAGGAGTTCAAGATCAGCCTGGACAACATGGTGAAACCCCGTCTCTACTAAAAATACAAAAATTAGCCAGGCATGGTGGCATATGACTGTAATTCCAGCTACTCAGGAGGTTGAGGCAGGAAAATTGCTTGAACCTTGGAGGCAGACATTGCAGTGAGCTGAGATTGCACTCCAGGCTGGGCAACAGAGCAAGACTTGGTCTCAAAAAAGAAAAAAAAGAAAAAAGAAAAAAATTTAAATATGTGAAAAATATAGAAAATGTGGAGAATGCAGTCTAACAATATTTGACAAATGAAAAATACATAAAATATTCAAGCGAAAGAAAGCAGTCCAATAGAGGCAGAAACTTTTGGAAAGATGCCATAAGACGGGAGCTAGGAGGAAGCCAGATATTGCAGGGTTTTAATTTTGCTATCCTGAAATTTATTCAGATATTTTTATTATTATGCTGATTTTTAGAGCTCCAGCAACTATCTGTAAGCCCAGGTCAACATAAACTATCTAGAAGTGTTTTTGGGGTGCACACATAATGAATTGTATGAGATTGAGGTGCTGTTGACCATTGCAGTGAAACTTTTGAAACTTTCTCCCCAGACAGACACTAATAAACATTTCAGTATGGAATTCTGGAATGATGTCAATTTAAAGTCATCCGCAGAAAGCTGCTGGTTCCAGTCACAGAAATGCATGAGTTTACTGTAGGAAAGAACAGAAACCAGCAAAAGAGATTTAGAAATGATTTATAGGAAAAAAAAGAAAATCCCCTGAATGTAGTCACAGAAGCCACAAAGATGTTGCAAAGTTATGGATATGTGAAACTCTGTCTCTACTAAAAATACAAAAGTAACCAGGCATCATGCTGGGTGCCTGTAATCCTGGTTACTTGGGAGACTGAGGCAGGAGAATCGCCTGAAAATTGGAGGCGGAGATTGCAGTGAGCTGAGATTGTGCCACTGCACCCCAGCCTGGATGACAAAGCAAAATTCTATCTCAGAAAAAAAAAAAAAGAGAGAGAGAGAGAGAGTTTATGGAGTAATTTGGTAATATTTGTATGAGAATTTTATGATTAAATAACATTGGATAATAGGTGTATCATAATTCTCTTTCTTGAAAATTCTCAATATACTTTAGCTTTGAGAAAGTCCAAGCTAAAGGACCAGGTTAGCTTATTGTTTCTAAATGAATTTTGTCATGAGGACATCAACATCTTCCTGTAAAGTATCTGAAGTATTTGAGGAACAGTGTTTTGGAAAGTGCTGGCATGGTCAATTAAGTGTGATACTGCAGATGATTTTTGTTTTGCACTCTAACCGGCATCTGGCATTATCATTTTCATTCTCTCAATGGGATCTTCTAATATTATCTTGGCTTAGCCTGAAATCATCATTTGGGTACCAAAGAAACCATTTTTTCATAAAATTCTTTAACATGAGTGACAATAAAGGCCACATAGTACATTAGCAAATGACATAGAGGATTCCAACATTGTAGTAGAGTTGCTGTGGTGTATAGTGGTTATACGTAGTCATATACAATAAGTAATGTCCAATATGCAGCATCTATTATGAACAATTTTCCACAAATAATGTGCTACGTTGTTACTGCTTTCTAAAAGATGCTTGAATGATCCATAACCTAATTCATTTGCATCCCAGTTCCCTCTTCTAAAATACAGATAATATCAAATTAAGAATATGTGTATGTAAAAAAAAAATTCTAATTTACATATGTATTTTTATATATTTTTATTTATTCCCCTTTCAATTTCCAAGGACATGTTTAAGGGCTTTAAAAACTAGTAGAATTATCGCTGACTTGATAAACAGGAGCCAATATCTCAATTTCTGCACTTTCAGTCTTTCCAAAGCCAAATCATTAGAGACTATATCTCTCAGTTTTCCTCTAATAGATTTCATTGGTTTATTTCTATTAGTCAACACCAATGCAGATAATTTTACATTTGAATTACTAATTGTTGTCTTTAAAAATATTTTGTTGGCATTTCGGTTTCTTGAATGACCCTTAAGATTTTTCAGTTATGGAGCAAAATGATCGCATACTTACAGAAGGAGAGGACTTCACTGGGCTCTTTGATATGGACATTGTCTTTCACTGAACATGCCTGTATATCCATCTCCTGCATATTACAAATGCCTTCTTGTTGACATGCTAAGTTCCTATCAGCTTAAAAAATAGTGTTTTTCATGTACAAATTAAGAGCCACACTTTAGTAGTCTATCTAATATAGCACTTCATAAACTGTATGAAACTGATAATTGTCACAAGTGTTTAAGAACAGTATTTTTCTATTGTTTTCCTTCCTTCCCTCTTTCTTTTCCAATTTTTCTTAATGACCTAGTACAGATAAAACATTATGTTTGTAAATAAACAAAAATATTTCAACATCTCTTAACTTCATACAGAAGAGAAGAAAACTAAGACTGCAGAAAAGAGTGAAGAAAAGACTAAAAAGGAAGTGAAAGGTGGAAAACAGGAGAAAGTGAAGCAACCAGCTGCAAAAGGAAAAGAAGTACAGAAAACACCATCAAAACCCAAAGAAAAGGACGACAAAGAGAAAGCAACTGTGTCAAAGCATGAACACAAAGGTAAACATTCAGAGCAGGAGGCTGCCAGAGGTTCTAAAAGAATACTGGGCAAGAAACACATGCGGTGAAATTAAAAGCTGAAAGAGACCAAAATCAGACTTCAAACCGGGGTAAAAGACATTAAAGTAAATATATCAGAAAAGAAATACAATACATTGGGAATTAATATGTATTTATAAAAATACTAAGATGTGTTCACATATCTAAAGGGGCATTTTTAGGTATTTTTAAAAGGGATTTGGAGTTAGCATCTGGAATCACATAAAGATTAAAGATAAATGTTGAATTTTGGGGATATGAAATTTCCGTTAAGAGGTAGAATAAAGATTGCATGTATCACACTCTGGAGAAAAGTGGTCCCCCAAAATGACAGCAATTCCTAAGGAGTTTGTTAAGGGGTACATGTTTGCATCATATAGAGTAAATATTGTGAAAACTATCCATACATCACTGTTGCATTGGCAAGAGCACATCATTTAGAATATAAATCAAATTATTAAATTCATTTAATAGGCAAGATGTATAGAGAAGACAGCTCTCAAGATTCTTTTTCAGTTTCCATTGACTAAATTTCTAATGTTAGAAAACTCTGAATGTGACATGTTGTGCCGCTCTTCAGCAAGAGTGATGTCAAACTTACATCCCCACTTTGCAAAAATATAGCACTTAAATGGAGATGGAATATAAACCTGAATTTTTTATGGAAGGGTGCTATGTGAGTATACAGAGCTGAAGTTTTAGGAGGGCAACTAAGGGTCTTATTGCATCATATCTCTGGCACTTGTTGACTCTTCCCTTTCCTAAGTCCATTCCTGACTCCAGGTTGCAATATAATCCTGAGACACCTTTATAGAATATGGGGTCTAATATGTAGGGACTATTCCTGTAATTGATGTTTCTTGGAGCCATTGCAAAACCAAAATTTTCTTTCCTTTGTAGCAGTTTTGACTAATGTTACCTACGGACTGTATCAAAGAATTGGCTTCTATTATATTTTAGTTTAAGAAATCTTACAATTTTGTCACAGAGCAAGCTATTTGGAGAATAAAACTGAAAGTAATTTTTCCTCATTATAAGGTACAAGAAATGAAATTTGCAAACCGCTTGTATTTTATCCACTCTGTATTTTTGTTTTTTCTCTTGAATTTGCATTTGTAAACTTTGATTCACGAGTAGTATTTATCAACTCTGATTTATATGACAAAAAATACATATTTAAAAACATATATTTTTAAAAGGAAATAAATATTTTTTCTTTATTCAGTGATCCACAAACTTTTTAACTTAGATAATATTAATGTATTTAATATTTTAATATATAAGTGACATTAAAACTTAGGAGCTCTAAAACTTTTTCCAATTTTCAAGGTGATTATATCACCATAAAAAATTTAAAAGTTAATTACTACTTCTATCAAAATTATGTCATTAATAAAATATTTTGGTAGACAAAAAGGATGAAGTAAATAAAGATAAAATATATTGAATATAATAATAAAAACCAGCAGAATTAATCTTTGGATTCACTGGTATGATTACTTAGATCCTAAAATCCCTTACACTTTAGATTGCTGTTCAAAAACAAAAATAATCACATGAAACAAGTTAAAATCTACCAACTATATTCTAATTTTTAAACATAAATACAGAATGTAAAAAATTGGTGCCAGTTGTACTTGGAAATGTTAAAATACTTATCTAACAAGTAGGAACATTAATGTATTTTTTGATGTTCATTTTTCACATCTCTGGGGATTTGGGAGCCATATTTTGTTGATAAAGACTCATCACCAGAACACTTTAAAATAATGTTTATTTTCCAGGTCACAAATATGTATTTCATTTCTAACAGTAATCAGATTTATTAAAGACAGCATTGTATTACCATACCCATTTTCGGTCTACTATTTTTATTTCTACACAAAGAGCTATTTATCTATTAAAACGACATTCAAATATCATTTAGAGTTAAAAACAAAAGCACAAATGTGATTTTGTCAGCTAAACAATTATAATTGCTAAAGCATGTCTCACAGTTGAGAACAGTTGCTATTAATTATATAAATGTACCATTAGGAGAGTAATCAAAAGTAACCTCTATGGCAGATCAGACATATAAATATGTCATTTTATTTTTTTACTAAGCAAAGATTTAATTAAGAGCATTTTTTAAATTAAAGAAAACAAATTACATTATGGTTTTAACTAAGCAAGATAAAGATACAGTTTTGTTTTGTTTTTTTTTAATTTGGGAGGCTTTGGTTTTGAAATTTTTATATTGATTACTTAGTGTAATTGTTGAGTTAGCTCTTTGGCCAAGAGAATACTTATTCACATAGCATAAGTTAGACCTAATATGTCTGAGGCGTTATTTTAATGTAGATTTCTAAATATTTCTTTTAAAGTAACAGGGCTCATAGGTCCTTTACTCACTTGGAAACAGATTTTTACATGGGGCACGTACTTACTAGTAATGATTTAATTACATAGTATACAGGTGAATATATTCAATTTAGTCACTCTCATTATTGTATATGGAAAAATACATCTCCTTTTCTGCTTAAAGCATTAGAGATAAGATACATATGTATATACACACCTACCATAAACACAACACACATACACAAACACACACACACATACACACACACACACAAATTTAGTTTGTTTATGGAGTAGGAAGAATTGGCATAATCAGACGTTGCTCCCTAGTTTTCTGTTGACCTCTGGGAGGTCTGAGGAGAAGGAAAAACAAATTTTCCAGCTGCCACACACTTTGCTCATTCATCATTCTTTATTTATTTTTTGAACAACTATTTAAATATTTGTGGCAGGCAGAGCAAGTATAGCTAATGTGAATCTGTTATAGAGCCCTGGACCGTATGTGTCCCATGCTCATTAGAGGTTTCTTTAAAAAATTGTTATTTTGTTGACATTCTGCACCCAGAATGTAGTTTTCCTTGGTTACCACTCCACAGGGAACACCAACCAGGCATCATTTGAATTACATCCATCACTGCCTGTGAGGATCAAGAAGGAGAGAAATGGACAGCATGTGTTATTCCAAGAAGAATGTTCATTTGGGAAAAAAGTACTTAAATGAGCAAATTTAACATTATATAAATTGTTATCTCAGAACTATGAAAGTTAGAATGGCAAGACAATTTAGATTTTCTTTATGAAAAGATGAAAAGTTTTCTGCTATAATATTTAAGTTGGGTTTAAAGAAACATTTCTATAAAACAAATCTTCCAAAATCAGGAAGGCTTGGTTTTTCTGTATTCTTAGATAGGTTAAGCAGATAAACTGGAAACTTCCCAACCCATACCTACCTAGAATTCTTATTCATTGTTAAGGTCAATGCCAAGGACAGGTGGAAATGGGCATCCTAATTTAAAATATTTGAGAATCCCTATTAGCTTTGATAGGAGTGAAAACATCTTTCTCATATTCCTATCGATATATTGGTGCCATTAGAATACAAGATCACAGCACTATTTACATATAACAAAATCCTTCTAGGTGCTGTAGCAAATAATTTTCTAGATTAAAAAATATCCTGTGAATTCATAAGAAATTTCCTATTTATGATTAGAAGCTCATTGGGCTATTGGTTTATTAATTAGATGAATGATTTTTGGATCTAGGAAATGTAAGAAATATAAGTAAACTACAGTTGTCCCACAGTATCTGTGGGGGATAGTTTTCAGGATTCCCTGCAGATACCAAAATCCACAGATGTTCAAGTCTTTTCTATAAAGTGGACTAATATTTGCGTATAACCTATGCACATCCTCTTTTATACATTAAATTGTCTCTAGATTACTTATATACCTAATGCAATGTATTTAATAAATTCTTTGTAAATACTTATACTGTATTGTTTAGGAAATAATGATAAGGGAAAAAAGTCTGTATATGTTCAGTACAGATACAACCATGGTAGCCTTAATTATTAATATGTATATATAATATATATATTACATTATGTATATATAACTATATATATATACGAGACAGGGGTCTCACTCTGTCACCCAGGCTGGAGTGTAGTGGTGCAATCTCAACTCACTTCAACCTCCGCCTCCCGGATTCAAGCAATTCTCCTGCCTAAGATTATAGGCGCCCACCACCAGGCCCAGCTAAGTTTTGTATTTTTAGTAGAGATGGGGTTTCACTATGTTGGCTAGGCTGGTCTCGAACTCCTGACCTCAAGTGATCCTCCCACCTCAGCCTCCCAAAGTGCTGGGATTGTAGGCACGTGGTTTGTTGAATACTCAGATGTGGAACCCAGGGAAATGGAGGGCTGACTGTACTTTGATAATATTTCAACATAAAAGCTAAAAAGTTTCATTACACTCAGCATTCAGCTAAAGAAGAACCTCTGAAGTATGAAGATTTTAATTAATTCAGTGCACTGTTTAACATTTTATGTATTTAACCATCCCATCACAATTTGGGGCAGATAATAGTTCATTTGGAGGGGATGTTATATTACAAATTGTCCCTGCATTCTAAACTTCCAACATACATAAAACAGAGACCCTTATTTGCTGTCATGGGAGTCTGTAGTGCCTCTAGGAGTAATTATTGTGGGAAAACAAATGAAAGGTTTTAGATTAGTAATTAATGCATTCTAATTAGACTCATCTAAGGAGTTTGTATAAAATGCATATTCCTAGAGTCCAGATCCATGCCATTTTAATTTTTTTTGGTGATGGAGCCCAAAAATCAGTATTTTAACAATTCCCCTCTCTCATGTTTAAGTAACCCTGTGAGAACTACTCCTAGAGTATAGGGAAAACAAATCTAAAAAGAGTAGAATCACTTAAAGTACTGAAATAAAGGGAACATACTGCTAGTTTCGGAAAGTCCACACTGGTCCAACTTCAAACTTTCCATTTAAGGGAAATGTACTTTTTCATCTTGCTTTGTCTTAGAACCAAATTGCCAGTTCTACAGTCTTGCTCAGGAAAACAGTCTTGTGTCTAGGAAAGAGAAAATACCCTCTACCTTAACCTTATGTCTCTCCCAATCGTAGGGTTCCCAGGTCCTGGGATCAGAAACTCCAGCTATTTCTGCCAGTACATCAAAGGGCAAATCGATGCATGGACAGATCTAAGGACTAGCCTCCTTCCCATTCCCTACCTCTCCTGTGGGAAAATGTGCTACAATTTCAACAACTAAAAGACATGTAAATTTTTGGAACTTTATGAGTTTTGGCCTACCCAGATTTAGGTATTAATGAAAAAGACTATATTTTTACATCTTCTACAATAATTATATTTATTTTTTAAAGACCTGACAGAATTTCATAATAAAATGGATTACTCTAAAAATGCTGATAATACTCAAAAAAGAAAGGTTTACAAAAATCCTTAGAGGTGTGTTTGTTTAGTAACAAGCTCTGTTATTTCATATGTTTGACATGCATAATTTGGAGCAATTAAGAATGTATCATATTGCTTAAATCCAATAAACTCTCTTCGTCCTAAAAGCTGCCTTTGGATTTGGTAGATTAATAAAATGCCTATTTAAGGAATATTGAAATGTAAATCACTTCGTAATATGTATGCTTTAAAGAAGATACGGTAAAGATTCATCAATTGAGCTTTGAGTTGGATTGATCTCAGGAGAGTCTAAAGTTCTGTGAGGATTTAACATTAAGTGCAATATCTTTAATTTAGAGGGAATATTAAAAACCCAACTCCTGAAGACCAAGTCTGCCCAAAATGATGTTCACATGTTATGTTTTTTGTTTGTTTGTTTACTTTTACCATAGGCCATAAACTAGTCAAGGTCATAAGATGATCATAAGAAGACTGCTCCGTTGATTAATTTAACAACAATATCATTTGGTTCTGTTAGTCTGTTCTTGATTTACTCTCCCAATTTAAAAAGCATTTTTATTCAGAGGCCACCTAACAGTTTGCAAAGAGGTTAGCCCTCCTGCTGGTCTTTTGCAAAAAACATTCTGCAGCTGCATACAGACAATTAGCAGAAGGGCTGGGACAGAGTTTTTGATGAAACACTCCAAGTTGGAACAATTTCTCCTCTTGTAAAACTTCTGTTTCATTATTGAAAGTTTATAAAAAGACAAATGAGAAAAATTGCTTTAATATGATGACTTATAACCAATTATTTGATAAAATAGGTTTTTATTTGGAACACAACCATTATAAGATTAACCTGAACTAGTCTTTTTCAATTTTTAAAGCTATTTTTGTATGGGAGAAATGAAGCATTATATTTATTGTCTTACTTTCCTTCTGTATTTTCATGAGTGCAAATTATTCCTTCACAGAAAATATTGTAGTAACAAAAATAAAATTGTGCTACTTTGTTCTGTTAAATCATTTCTCTGTAAAAAACGAAGTGTTGATGACATTTTTTCATTGCTCTTTTTCTTTCTACTCTGTCAGATCAGTATGCATTCTGTCGATATATGATTGACATGTTTGTCCATGGGGATTTAAAACCAGGTATTCCAAGCAATTCTTGTACACGTCTGTTTTAATAGTCTTTGTTTCTAAGATTGTTGGCTTTTTATGTACCTAACTGTATTTTCATTTTTTAAAAATTGCATAATGCATGTGTAGATCTAGAATCAAACCAATAAAAAGCTGTTGTAATAACTGGCATTAAGGCCTTAATTTTACTTTCAGTCACTGCATGGCTTATTGCAAATGAAGTCAGCTGAAATGTAAAATAAGTGCTAATATCTTTATATATAAAGAATGCTAATATCTTTAATAATGTCTTGAAGCAGCAAATCTTCTTATTTTATTCTTAGTAAACTTAAAGGAAAGACCCATGACAATGGAAGTATCCTTCTTTTCTTAGTAGTGAACACAATTCATATTAAAATCATCACATTTCAAACATTGATACTTTGCTTTCCAAAACTTTAAAATTTTCTCCCTTATACATAAACTTGGTTTAGTCACTCCAAAGAACTATTGATGGAAATAGATAACCTTGAAATTAATGTTCAACACAATGGCGAAGGATTTTGAGTTAAAGGAATATATCTACCTTGTCTTGTATCTTTAAATGTTGCCCAGAGTATCAAAAGGTATTTTTTTTACTAACATCTGAACTAAGAATAAGTAACTTGATTGCTTGTACTATGCCTTTTGCAGATTTAAAAACTGGCAGAAGTATGTGCATGTTTGGGAAAACATTTCCAAGAAGACAGTATTGTTAAGGAAGGAGCTAATTTACGTTAGAATAATTGAAGCTGATTGCTTAAAGCCAGCTATATTTTTATTTTCTTGACGATTTTGTGAAAGTCTTTCTAAGATATATAATTATATATAATCATAATTTATGTGTATGTTGTCAAAGAGGCATATCGTATCTAAAACAATAGGTAACACATCTAGGCTCTAGAAAACTAGACGAGAACCTTTGTTCTCCAGAAAATGTCATTGATCCCAGGAATTTATTCGAGTGAAATAATTTCCTCCTCCTCCTCTTTTCCTTATTCTACATTTTCAGTAGGAAATTTAAATGAGGGGGAAAATCCTTAAAATTATAACTCAACTGGTGAAAATAATTACTATTGATATTTGTGTGTAGTAACATAGCATAATTATAAATAAACCTTCAGGAAGGTAGTATGATACAGTGGAAAGACAAGGCTTTGGACAGAAATACAGTGATAATTCTTAACTCCATCCTTTTCTAGTATTAGGCCTTAAGCAAACAATTGAATTCTACCTCATCTTTAGTGTCCTTACTTTCAAAATGAAGATCATAGTCAAAACCTTGTATTGTTGACAAACCATCTAATGACTACGCAACAAAATGTTATAACTTTAAGTGGTTCATTTTACCACTGCCTGCTTGATGAGTTCCCTACATGAAGAGAATCTATCAACACTTACAAGTTCCAATCTATTTATATCAAAAATTCAATGTTAAGGCTGGGTGTGGTGCCTTATGCCTATCATCCCAGTACTTTAGGCAGGAGGATCACCTCAGACCAGGGGTTTGAGACCATCCTGGGCAACACAGAGAGAGCCCCCCATCTCTACAAACAAAAATTTTTTTTTTGAGATGGAGTCTTATTCTCATCTCTCAGGCTGAAGTGCAATAGAGCGATCTTGGCTCACTGCAACCTCTGCCTTTTGGGTTCAAGCAATTCTCCTGCCTTAGCCTCCCGAGTAACTGGTATTACAGGCACATGCCACCATTCTTAGCTAAGTTTTGTATTTTTTATTAGAGATGGGGTTTCACCACTTTAGTCAGGTCTATCTCAAACTCCTGACCTCAGGTGATCCCCCCAACTCAGCCTCCCAAAGTGTTGGGATTACAGGCAGGAGCCGCCAAGCCCAACCAAAAAGATTTTAAAAATTAGCTGGGCATGGTGGTACACACCTATTGTCCCAGCTACTTGGTAGGGTAAGGTGGGAAGATTGCTTGAAACCAGGAGGGTGGGGCTGCAGTGAGCTACGTGGCACCATCACATTCCATTCCAGGCTACAGGGAGAGACCCTGTCTTAAAATAAATAAATAATTTAAAACTTCAATTTGCCTGAGCGCAGTGGCTTACCCCTGTAATCCCAGCATTTTGGGATGCTGAGGCAGGTGGATCACCTGAGATCAGGTGTTTGAGACTAGCCTGGCCAACATGGTGAAACCCTGTCTCTACTAAAAGTGCAAAAATTAGCTGGGCATGGTGGTGAGTGCCTGTAATCTCAGCCACTTGGGAGACTGAGGCAGGAGAATTGCTTGAACCTGGGAGGTGGAGGTTGCAGTGAGCAGAGACTGTGCCACTGCACTCCAGCCTTGGCAATAGGGCAAGACTCTGTCTCAAAAAAAAAAAAAAAAAAGTTCAATTTTAGGTCAAAGTTTTGCTGACCATTTTCTTCACCTGTGCTGGTTCAAGGAAGTCATACTCTACACATAATTTTTATAAGGTCAACTAGGTGTTTACTTACATATGAGATGAGGCGAATCTATGTTGCTGATGAGCATAAATTAATAAATGACTAACGAATTATTTTCTTTATATTCCATTAGTTTTAAATTTTCATTATCTGAAGAAAACAATGTGTTTTCTGTGCTGCTGAAATTAGTCATAGTAGTTATTTGTTGATTATAAAATATAATTACTAAGAAAGTCTCAGGACACAGGGAACTATGCACTAAGAAATTCAGTGAGGGATGCTAGTCATTTAACAGTCACAATACCAATCATTTCTTTCTGAAAATCTAACTACAGATTAACGTCAGAAGAAATAATAAAATCGTCTCTGCATGAATTAAAGATTATTTTGTTAATGACCACACAGAGAGAGCCCTTCTAAAGGCACATGCAAACATACCCTAAGAAGTCCCAAGTTCAGATCTATAACACTACAGCATATTCCAACCTTTTAAAATAATTTCCAAATTCCATAGAATTTGATTTCTTTGTACCACTAATTGACTTACTAATTGATTTCTTAATTTATTTTGTCTACCTAAATTCATTATTTTGAAGGTTTAAGAAATGAAAGAAACACTTGGAAACAAATATTTCCTGTCCAGGAGCTGGAAAGGAAGAAAGGAGAGAAGGGAAGCCTGTATAGCATACCTTTTGTTTCCTTTAACAAACTGTATGATGTTACATAAATGTTTCTAAAGAAAGTTCAAGAATATTATCTTTGTCAGTGTGGCAATACAAAAGATGGGGTGAAAAAGCATTAAATATGACTTGCACTTTCAAAAATAGGGAATGAGAAACACAAATTTAATCTTGGCCTATTTAGCAAAAATGTAAGTGGTGAGACATTGACCCTGACTGACAAAGAATAAGACAATACTTGCCGAGATTATTGCTCTGCATGTATCCACTATTTATAAAACATTTGTGCTTCCATCTGTTTCTGTTTGGGATTAGTGGAACACCTGTTATTGTTTAGCTAGAGTTCATTGTTAATTATTGGCAATGAGTTTTTAAAACTATAATTTGATTTTCCCTCTGGGATTCAGTATTTCCCTTGTAGATAACTGTCACATTCACAAAAGTAGCCCAAATTGCAGTTCTAATTTGAAAACTCTTGCTGATGAAATGTGCTGACACTATGACATAAGTCCCAAGTTCTGCCTTTTAGCTCATCAAATAAAATGCTTCTAAGATATCCTTAAAATTTTTAGCAACAATTTTGTCTATAAACCTGAAGATGAATTGAATTGTTCTTTCTGATTTTCTGTAGTGAATAGTGAATATGCACTATCCTAGGGTCAGTGAAAATCCTCACTTCAATTATAGAGACCATCTTAATAAACCAGTGCAAATAATAAGGATAAGCTTATTTGGTTGTATTGAATCAAAATTCCCTTGTACTGACTCATTCTATATTAAGTTGAAACATGAAGAAAATTCTATTTAAATCTAGGAAGTGAATGCATGCTATCAAGACTGGTCCTATGGGTAACTGGCATAGAACTGTATCTGCATTTTGTAATTTTAGGTATATTATGAACAGTGAAGATCTCACCTCTCCAGAAATACTTTTTCCATTTGATGACCTAACACCGTCACCATGAGATTCTTTGGTTGTGCAAATGGTCAGCATTATATAGGATGTGTTTTGAATAACTAATAACCTGCCTTAGGGAAGATAGAGAGAGGAGGATCAGGGAGAGATTGATAGAGAAAGAAAGAGACTGATTTTGTCTTATGGTGGCTGTCTTGAAACTGAATAACTTTCACTTTTTTTCCTAGGGCTTAAAGCAGTCTACTTGTCACTTACTCATGAGAGAGAACTATTAAAACTGGTCAAGACAGACATTATTTGCAACATTGAAACACAATTTATGGGTTTTTTTCTTTTTCTTTTTTGGAAATTGATAGTACAGATGGTTAAGGTATATTCCTTCAGATTTATTTATTTTTATCAACCTTCCAGTAATTTCAATTTTGTTCTCAATTTTTTGTGGCTTAGCACATTTTTCTTAAGTGACAGATATACTGATAAATTTATTCATTTATGTAGACTATTTTTTAAAAAACACATCAGGATCTTGCTTGTCATTTTCATATTTCTTCTTCACCAACTTCTATCTGGGCTTAATAAATTGCACGGATTTCTGGGCAGAGTCACCCAAGTTAAAGAGACACATTTCTGGAAGGAAGAAATCACATGGTTCACAGACCTCTTTATATTCACTATAGATAAAGAAACCAATTTAAATGTCCAGTACAAGGACCAGGGCTGGTGTGCTTTTGCTTAGTAATTTTAATAATTTTTTTAGCTTTCATCTCTGTAGCTATTATGATTAAAGTTTAATACAAGTTAAAGTTTATCCCTTATAAGTTATTCTACTATTAAAATTTCAGCTACTGTCTGACTTTTACTTGAGCCAAGAATGATGTCAAGGTAATTTATTCTGCTTTTTGTGTCATTTATTTTCTTTAAATTGAGCATACTCACCTACCAAAATCTTCTCTGATTGTAATAAGGTATTCTTTGGCAGCCTTATTCCAATTCAATGGGTTTTAGGTCCATAGCTAGAAAGAGCCTCAAGGAATAAGTTAGTTCTCTCATTTTATTAAGATCCTTTTCTTGAACTTTAGTGGTGCTTAACTACATTTCTGGTTTAATCCCTCTGAGAAGGGGTCAAATGTAATTGCATTATAGTCACTGTTATTTAATGGTTTCATCTAATTTCAGAGCTCACTTGCTGTATTAAACATGACTAGGTACAATTTAGCTTTGCTTTAGACTTCTAAAAAATCCGGCACCAAGGCATAGTTCCATAAAAACATACTCACTCTAAATCCAATCGTAATTATTTTCACAAAAAAATATGTTTTAGGAATTTTAATGTTTACTCAGTAAGTAGTTGTTGAATCCTCTCAGCAAGCTGACAGTCCAGCAAACAGGTAAGCTAAGACATAAATAACTGTACAAAAAAGGATAACTTGATGAGCATACAATAAAGATGTAGAAAATATACATTTTAATCTCAGTATACCAGGAATGAGTAATTTTTTTCTATTTATCAAACTCTTGGACTTTTAATTATTTTAAAAATATTTTAATTCATGTTTTTCTAATAGTTTACATGAGTAGAAATAAAGGGAGAGTGAAAGTTTTGATAAGAATTTAAATACAGCAAAACAAGATGTTTCTGTCTTATATTCCCTGTTTTCAAAGCTGTATGTACTTCGTGTGAGAAGTATCTTCAGAAAGAAACTAACTGCTCATTAGCTATCATCTGTGAACATTCAGAGTATTCGTCTTGAAGACACCAATTTCAGATTCTGAATACATCTTTAATAGGTTATATTACATATTAATAGTTCTGGTTTTTCTAGAATGTGTATCATCAAAATGTAGTTTTTTTGTTTGTTTGTTTGTTTGTTTTGAGACAGAGTCTCATTCTATCACTAGGCTGGAATACAGTGGCACGATCTGGGCTCACTGCAACCTCCGCCTCCTGAGTTGAAGTGATTCTCCTGCCTCAGCCTCCCGAGTAGCTGGGACTGTAGGCACGTGCCACCACGCCCAGCTAATTTTTGTATTTTTAGTAGAAAGGGGGTTTCACCATGCTGGTCAGGATGGTCTCAATTTCTTGACCTTGTGATCTGCCCGCCTCAGCCTCCCAAAGTGCTGAGATTACAGATGTGAGCCACTGTGCCCAGCCACATTTTAATTTTTATATTTACAAACATAGATTACAATAATACATTCAATTATTTTTTAATTCATACTGTTCATTTCTTTTGGATGCCTGCCTTTCTCTTTCTTTAGCATTTGTGCACTTAGAAACCACAGATTTTGGCACATGAATTTTATAAAGAAAGAGTACTGTGACAGGCTCTTTTAGCAAAATGAGATGGCTCAGGTTCTTGTCACAAATTATTACCATGATAAAGTCCTTCCTGTTAAAGGGCTAACTAGATGAGAATACAGTGGTGTCCTTTTATCCATGATTTTGCTATTTGCAGTTTCAGTAACCCACAGTCAACTACAGTCTGAAAATATCAAATGGAAAATTTCTGAAATAAACAATTCATGAGTTTTAAATTGGATACCATTCTGAGGAGCATGTCATATTGTCATGCTCCAGTCCACCCAGTATGTGAATCATCCCTTTGTCCAGTGTATCCAAGCTGTATAAGCTACCTACCTGTAAGTCACTTATTAGCTATCTTGGTTGTCAGATCAGGAAAACACAGTATACATAGAATTCAGCATTATCCATTGTTTCAGGTATCTACTGGATATCTGGGAATATATTTTTTATGGACAAAGGGAACTACTGTAGTATATTTCCTTTTTTTCTCTTTGAAGTGTACTGTTCATTCATTGATTCTCAAGTTTAAGAAAATTCATTGTCTTATGAAGACTCATAGTCTGAGATTTCACTCGTATAATCAATTTCAATTTCACCCTAATCATTAGAGTCTAGCTTACTGCTGTCTGTCTTTTTGCATTCATCTTCTAAGTCATCTAATAATTTTGAAATATCTTCCTCTGTCACTTTTCTTCTATTCGCAGTTGTGGATGAAAAAAAATTTTCTGAATTATAAACTGTGTTCAGTGAAACAAAGTAGATTGTAAAAATGGTGTCTCAAAAAAGAGGTGTCTCCAGGCTTCTTTTATATCTTCCTGAATGGTGATGTAATCCTTCAGTCAACTCAATAAACAATCATAGTGATGATGGGGTAATGATGATATATTTTCCAGTTGCATCATCTTTCTAGGCAATTTCATCATTATTCTGTTTCCTTATTGTTTTAGTTTTAAGCATTGTTGGCAACAGTTGATGAGTAATGATGAAATGGTTCCTATATTGATGAAATAGAAAATGCTCACTATAAGAAAAAAAAAATAAGATCATGAAGTTTCCATAAAGTGCCTTGAATATTTAAAATTATCCAATGCTGTTACATGGTAATTAAAAGATATAATAGGTTTTATTCTGTTTAAAAAATAGTTAAAGTTCCTTTTGTTCCTTGGAAGACCTATAAGAAAACAAATAAGTCAAGAAATATTAATTTTTACAAACAGAACTGCTTAAAAAAGAAACTAAAAAAGCTGTGATTGGCTCCAGTGGACCCTGATAGAGTAATGAGAAACAATGGGAAAAATACAGACTCGGTGGTCACACAAGCCAAGATTTAAATCCCTCACTTGTGTTTTTTTTGTATCTCAGTTTATTTATGAGATTTATTACTTAAGGTTGTTTAAATGATTAAATGACATAATATATGTACATGTTCTCCCAAATCCTTTTTTTGCTTTCTCTTTTATTATGAATATTTATTGCAAAAAAACTAGTACTCGTATTGTGAAAGACCAAAGAAGATAGTATGGAAGGCATAAAAATTGAAATGAGCCTTGAGATATTGGTAGGATATGTCTACATGAAATTGAGGGTAAAAATATGCAAGGCTGAGATGATAATATCAAAGCACAGAATCACAAAATGTTGTGCTTTTTGTGAGTACAAGTTGCTAAATATTTACTCTCTGCTAGGCTCTTGAAATCTTATATAATTGTAATAAAACCTTGGAAGGAGTATACTATTATCCCTGTTTTATAGATGAAAAAAATTGAGGCACAAAAAGCTTAAGTAATTTGTCCAAGTGGCACAAAGTAGCAGACAAAATTCAAATCCAAGACTGTCTAATTCTACGGTCCTCAGTATTATCTTAATACCAAATCCATCTCTTTGCCAGACATAGACAGGGAATTGCAGACCAAGACACGTTGGTTAGTACTCAGGAAATCTAGAAAGAAAAACAAGATTGGATATGTTGTACAAGATGGTTGGAGATAATGAAATTAAAAAGATCAACCAGGAATAATAGTCAAAGGAAAGGAAATAAAGCCTGATCCTAGAACATGGGATGGAGAGAATTAAGATGATTTTAGAGCTATTGCAGAGGGAGAGTCATGGGATTTATAGATATCCAAAGAGAGGAAAGTAAAATATTATGTAGAGGCTGCTGGTCTGTAAAAAATAAAAGGATACCTTAAGTAGGGAGTATAGGAAGACAATGGAGTCAATGGTCACTGGACTGGACAGGGCTGGGAGAAATGGAAGACTTTTCACTCACCACGTATTTGTCAAGTCACAGATTGTATCTTACTGCAAAAGGGAAGTATGTGAAGATTCCAGTCCAAATATTATTTGTTTAGCATCTGCTAAATACCAAGGGTCATTACAATTTTTTTTGCATGCTTATCTCATTAATTCTCACAGCAAACTGTGACATCTATATGGTGCAATGATAATTCACAGCACTTCTAACTGAAGTAAGCAGCTAAATAATCAAATGTGGGGTTTTGGAGAAAGGTCAGAGGTGGAGATGGGGTCATTAGGAGAGTGAGTAAAATAAGTCAGAGTACAAATATTAAATATCTTCTGCGTGCTCAGCAGTCCCAGGCTCAGCATAGTAGAGGATATAAGAATACTAAAAGATGATCCCTGACTGGAGCAAGTGAAATGAATAATTATTTAAAAGAAGAAAAAGAAATCATAAATCATAGAATAAGTTTAGACTTAGGCATTAGATTGTATAATACGAACTGTAAATGTTATAAATTTCCAAGGAGAAACATCTGCAATTCTTGCCGTCGGAAAAGATGGAATGGATCTAGAACTTGAAAGATGAATAATACTTGACTAAATGCTGAGGAATACATTGGGATTGCTTTGTTTGTATGTGAATGAAAGAGAAAATGAATGTGAACATTACAGTGCATGTGAAATTGATGTGTTTATAAGACAATGAGGATATCAGACTGAAAAGAGGATAAACTAAGATTGGAAAACATCAGACAATAATAAGTGATATATTTTTGATGACAAATTATAAAACACTTGTTCAATCAGAAAGAACTGATATTTGGCATAAAGGGAAGTCTTTGAAGGATTTTAAGCAAAACAATGAAGGAAGGCAGCATTTCATGAAGCATGACTGGGTAGTAGTCTGTTTAAGGGATCGGAAATGAGAAAAAAATTTGTAGAATATGACCAAAACTGGTGTATCTAAAGCATAGTTTTGAAGGAAGGAAGGAAGGGTAAACTTTAGGAAGTCCTTATTCAAGTGTCGTAATGAGAACTATGTGTAACTTAAGAAATTAATGTTGCAACTCAAAATTTTATAAAGTATCTTGACAATTAAAATTCACGTGTATGGTGTATACTTAAATGAGTCTAGACATAAAGGAGGACTGACAATGACATGTGCATGACTACCCACTACAAATATAGTGCAGTAAGGAAGCTACTGGAACTTGACCTGTTTATAAAATGGAGCAATATATCTTCCTTTCCTCCTTCAGCTGAGTTCTGTTGTTTTGTATTTATGGTCAAAGGGTATTTACAGTACATGGCTCTCTGAGTGTTGGCTCTTCTTTACTAAATAAGCACATATATAACGACGATTACAAGTAGAATTTTGATAAAGAGAGAAAAATATTTTTTCAGAACCACATCAACAAATAACATACCAGACCTATTTTGCCCATTGTAGCCATCTGATGTCTCCTAGCCTTGGTTCTACTATCTACTATATAACATTGGTAATAATATTGCATAATTTGTAGTGTTATGAGGAACATAAGGACAAATTCTGCAGTCCCTATAGAATTTAGACAAATGTAGTTTGTCTTCTGAATTCTAGGAACTGTGCTAGATTTTATAGATGTAGCAGTAAACAAAATATGCATGGTGCCTGCCCTCATGAAGCCCAGGTAGAATTTATGTAGAACTTATTGCTGACTATCAAGCATACATACACACATCCAGAAAAAAATTGTTTTTATTATTAAAGTAGAAAATGATTAATATGATTAATGCTTATAGTTGTACATCTGCTTATATTTTAATAAGATTATGCAATTGGCCTTATTAAAGATGATAAAAATAAAATGCTCTATTTGGTTTATACAAACTTGAAATGTGATTCTGTGAGACAGAATATTATTCCAAGTGTCTCAGGTGATGTTTACAACATTAACTCTTTTAGTTGAACGAACAAGGGGAATACAAGAAAAGTGTCTTATTATAAGTGAATTAAAATTATCAGCTAAATGGCAACTTCTATAGTACAATGAATTTATTGAATAAGACTGCAAAAATAGATTGGCATTTTTACACAGAGGAAATATTCTAGGTCTCCAAGTTGAGAGAAAATACACAATAAGCCTATCATAAATATTACTATTCAACAGTGGTTTAAAAAAAAGGATTTATACCAAGAGAACCCAAGATGTTATAAGACGTTAAGACATACAACATTTTTCTAAGAGTAAAATCTTTCAGAAAATATGTTTGGGTCCATTTTATTTACTGTAATTTAGGTCATCTTATGCCTCTGTTGGAAATCCACTTGTATGCCCTTTAAATTTAATAATGGAAGGTTTTGACTATCAGACTCACTACAGTCTGGAAAATGGAGCTTCTTCTCAATTTACTGTGAATGAAAGCTTGAGCCCTTGGATTCCTCAGTTACCTGCTAACAAAACCACTAGTGATACTACATCCACAGAATGAACTGCACAAAGATTTCAGGAGCAAATAAAGGAGAAAATGGTTGGATCCATAAAATAAGTAGGAGAGAAAAAATAGAGTAACGAGTGCCATAAGAGGAGTTAATTATATAAGAAAAAATTCAAATAAACATGGGCATGTTACTTAACTTTCTGAGCCTCTTTCCTCATCTATAAAACGGGATAATAGGCTTAACTTTATAGAGTTAATGCACAGTTTAAACAATGTGCATATACATACACATAAAACACTTGACTACAATAACCATAATAAGCATTATTAAGTGTTTGGTGAGAAATGATATAGCAGAATTGTGATTTTCTACCCATTTCTTACAGTTTTCTGGTTTAATTTTCATGCAGTAGTATTATTCTCTCCTTAGAACGTCTTTTTTTGCTGCTTATATATACCTTAAATAAATGTTTATCTTTAAATCTCTACTGTCTCATACCTTACCAGAAACCTGATATGTTTGCTGAATTGAATTCAGGGTGTAGATTATTTATTTCAATGAAAAAAAAATTAATGATCATTTCAGAGCAGCTCTTTTTATTCATTAGTGGAAATAATCTTGTTATTTTAAAAGATGACAGGTTTCTAAGTATTGCAAATAGACCTGTGTAAAGATTTCTTAAAGGCGTTATTGGTTGTATCTCCAGAGACTGAAGCTGACAATTAACAAAGACTGGTTTGCTGCATGCATGAGTAAACTACAGGCAGCATACAGAATTAGACTACAGTGAGAGAAAAAATGAGAGCGAGCCTAGGCTTAATTATGGAAGCACACAGTTCCTAGACTTGCATACCCTCATGAGAGTTGCTTTCTGATTGCTTGAAGTCTGTGGAAGCTATTCAAGATAAATGTATCAGATTGTCGTATTTGTCAAAATCAATCCATTAAACATTCCAGTCACTCTAAGTAACTGGAATGCACATAGAAATAGATCCGTGTACCTCTGAGTGGATGTTTCCTCTGAAGCTGCTACCACTCTCTCAGTCAGCTTCATTGTGATAAAATGCTTTAGGTTTTTGGAGAAGGCCAGGGAATAAGACTTCTCTGTCCTTAATGCAGTGTTCATATTACTTTACATCCTTTGTGTCCAGAAAAGAAAACAATAAAATGAAGGCTTAAGCTTTCATTTTTCTTTCAATCTTAGAATTTTGTCTCCTACACTTTTGAAAGAGGAGGCAGGTTCTATAGGTGTATCTTCGCTTTGAGAGAATGTTCCTTAAAGTGGCTTTTTTTCGTCTAGTCTTGTCACTATTAATGGCATGGACTTGCTGTCAGACAAGAATAAATTCCTTCTCAGGTAAGCCACTGGGACTATTTAAACCATGCTCTAAAATAGTCTGAAAAGGAACAAATAATACAGAGTAATTTGAATTGCTGCATGTGAAAGAAGGAAAATTAAGGTTTAATCAAAGAATTATTGAAATAATTAGGTGTTATATATTAATGCACCATGTGTTTTAATAATCATATCTGTTAGTTTATATGCACAGGTGAAGATTGAAAAAGAATTCTAGAAAATTATATGAATATATTCTTCCAGTGCTGTTCTAAGGTTCATTTGTGTGGCCCAGTGGATAAAAAATAGAGAATAGGACTTTTTCTAACCATTTCTATAAACGCATAGTTCGCATCCCTTTTCTTAAGCAGATTTTGTTTTTAAATATGAAAATAATAAATATACCCATAACTATTTTAATATAAATAATGGGCTATTTTCAGAGAGATCTATTTGATAAACAAGTACGTCTTTTCTATAGTTTTTTTTTTCTGTAGAGAATGCTCTTGTGTTTGCAAAAGATGAAGACAAAAATCAGTTTTGCAGTGTTAACATTAACGTTACTGATTGTAGTGTTAATGATTATACTGATGGTACTGATTATAGACTATTCAACCAGTTGCTCAACAGTTTTTAGTCAATTCTATGACTTTTATTCTAGCTCAACATATTTCATAGTTTGGTTTCTAAAGTATCCTGCATTAAGACATAATAATACTGTTATTCTTGCACAGCACTAATAATTGTTCCACATTCAAAAGACAGTATATTCTCCTATTTACATCCTTATCAACATCTGAGTTGCTATACTCAAAGTTGTTCCATTAATCAATCTCACAGCAGTTATTGAATCCCTAGTATCTACTTCATGCTAGCAGTCACAACAAGAGTTTCAAACCAGAAAGAGATATCAGTACGTTCAGAGATTACAAATAAAACAATGAACAATATAAAGCAGCTGTTGGAGAAAAATAGAAGAAGGTACTAATTAAGCACTAAATCACGTGATGCAGATTATACTCTCTATAAAATTCCAAAGAGAGGGCCACAGTGGTTAGAACAGGTTGTATCAAGGCATAGTTTATCAATGCTTATCTTCAGCTTTATTGTGGTTGTTATTATTATTTACTTGCAATTAGTTTAGTATTGTTTCCCATTTATGTGTCATTTTTGTTCATCCCAAATGGGGAAGAAGTGGTAATAAAATTAGATGTCGTTTTTAAAAATTAATAATACTAAATAAGAAATCAATTCAGGATAAAAACTGAACAAAACATTGTACCACAGATGTGATCTATACCACTGTGTTCTCTTCCAAATTAGACCATATTGTCATAAGGAAACTCCCTGTAAGAAACAAATTGATGATTTAATATTATCTTATATACTGGTTGCATTAAGATGTAAACCTTTTCCATTTTCTATAATTCATGGCAATGTTTACATTAATAATGATTTTCTCCCAGAGGAATATTATATTTTTTAATGTGATTATAAATACCCTCTTGGCAGACCTTGGATAAGCAGTGTGTGCTGTTTTAAATGACAACATAGTATCAATTATACACAATATAAAGCAGGAAGGGAGATTGGATGACTTCCAAATGTGTCATTCAAGTGAGAATATATTCGTGAATTTAATTTTCATGTTAAGCCTATTAAATAACAGTTATTAACATGCCTCCATTTTATCCTTTTCTATAAAATATTTGTTTGGGTTATATGCCTATACTTGAAAATGTGTGAACTTTTTTCATCTTTATTAAAGCACCCTGTAGACAAATTTCTGCTAAAGTAAAACCTCAGGTTCTTTTTTCTCCTTCTGAGGTAAACTCCAAAACCAGAAGATTTCTTTTTAATTGGCTCTATGGCTCTGCTTTAGGCTTTTCATGTCTCTGAATTTCTTGTGAACATAGAATATTTGTGTGTGTAGGAGCCAAAAAATAGAAAAAAAGAAAAGACATTTTCCTGCAGGTAGAGACAAAGGGGAAGGGAGGTATTACAGTTGCAATACCCTTCCTTTTGCCAAATACCAAGTAGTATGGAAATAGTTTAATGGGGTGATTAAAAAGTGCCAAACTGATTTTATTTTGTGTGAATTAGATCTCTGTTTAGCAGAGAAGCAATATTTTTTCACATACCACGTGATAGCTTTAACAATTATCCCCTTGCATTTAAGGATAATGAGAAAGGAAATTTACAAAGAGCCTGGAATTGGAGGGAAACTCAGGTAGTTCTCAAGATATTATTCTGCATCTACTCATTAAGAGTTTTTGAAGTGTTGAAGATTGTTAGAGATAATCTTGATGACAACATGAGGACTATAAAAGTAGATGTAACACGTGTGGTACTGAGGGCTAATGGTATGCCAGGTACTGTGCTAAGTTCTAGATATGGATCATCTTATATATTTCTCACAAAGCCTTGTGTGGTTGGTTGTAACCTCTTCAACTCAGAAATTAGAAAATTGAACGTGGGGAAATTGTAAAAATTTCTCAAATGGCTATATATTGTCTCCAGGACTTAGGGAGAATTACTAATATGTTTTTAAACACAGAGGGTCCCTGCCACTTAGGTTTAATTTTATTTTTTCTTTTTATTCACTCTGTTTTCTAACAGAGCACAATTTAGCACAATTGTAGCACAATTTAAGACAAATGCATAATTGCTGTTTCTCTTATAATTTAAATATGACATATACACCTAAACCTTGTGAATAAAATTGCCAAAGAAAGCAGCTAATTGGCTAACAACTTTTAGCTGCCTTTGTTGGTGGTTAGTGAAAGGAACCTGGCATAGAAACCCTACGCAGAGTTGACTGTGATCTCATACTTGAAAGCACAAATGGTTTATCACCAAAATCGCTGAGAGTCTTGGATATGGTTTACTTTTAAATTTCTGAGTATCCATTAAGCTGACTGTAAGGCCTGATAAAATATCATCCAGTTCCATGATTAGATTTTTAAGTGTAAATTGTATTCTTAATGGTTAGAATGACAGCAAATTGAGTTGAAAGAGAACATAGAGTAAATTTATCTCTGAAGTTGTTGGTGGGTCTTAAGGTTGTTTAGAATGAAAACAACAGATTCTAGGAGTCTGGGAATTGATTTAGCAATCAACTATGCCAGCTGCTCTCTGTCAATAACCTTTTTAGTAGAATCCTAAAGTCAAACAACCAGAAAAGATAGGAGACAGGAGGCATTATTTATTTTCCATATTGAGGTAGTTTACAAAAATGTCAAGCCTCCTACCTCTTAAGAAGCAAATTTGTTACTCTATTTATAAATTATTTTAATATGTTTTGTAAATGTAATGATTTCACCTCTGGGAACAATTTTTCTTCTTATTTCTTCACCTTTCTGTTTGCCACTCACATTCCCAAAAATCAATAATTAGATGTGACTTGATTTTCAGTCTGTTAGTGAGTAACTAGTATGTGTTGGATCTCTGAAAAGTAATACTGAATATAAAAGCTGAATTATTACATTTTAACTTGAGAGGCTATGACATATTCAATGTGCCCATTTTCAGGAATATGCATTGTGAAAACTTGGTTAGTAAATAACAGCATTATGAGAACTGGTATCTCTTCTGTATTCATAGCACGGATCAATTAAATTAAATGAATAAAGTTATGATTTACTTATTAGTGAGCCAGTATGTTAACATGTGAGAGGGGAAGGGCATGCAGAGGGATATAAATGAAGCCTGAGATTTCAGCTTGAAATTTTACTTAAAGTTTCCAGTTTTTTCTTGAAAGTCATTTTTTAATTATATTTAATTATGGACCTTAACAATTCATACATAAATCTAATATTTTAAATATTTTCCATGAAGAAAAATGGATTTCTAATGAAATGAATGATATTTATTCTATAGCCACTCACACCGTTCAACACCTCAGAGAATAGGCATCTCCATTTTGATAAAAAATGTTAAATATTTTTGACATTGAAAAACAATATCTCAGAAATTTGAGGTCATTCTAACTTTGAATGTTGAATTGTCATAACTGATGGCTGAAAACCTGTTATTTGCATTTTAAGTTATCCTCAAATAAAACAAGGGTTAAAATGCCCATCAATAATATCTTCCTACTGTAATATGGAATATTACAGTTGTTTTCTTTATTATTCTAAAATTATAAACTAGAATTCTAAAATATAATATGGCAATATAATATCTGTAATTAACTGAAATTGTTTTGCACATTTAAAAAAATTTTATCTTACTTTTTGTTCATTCCCTTCCTTCTATGCTCTTTTGAAATACCTACAAATGAAAGCTCAAAGACAGGACACTGTTGTGTAGGAACACTGCAATGGAAATCTGAATACTTGGGTTCTAGTTGTAAGTCAGTTGGATGAATTTGGCAAGTCATCCATCTTCTTTGGTTTCAGTGTTCTCAGTGAACTCTAAGGCATCTTCTGCCACTAAAACACCCTTCAAATCTCATATGTGACTGCGGAATTCATTAGGCTAAAAGATACCGCAATAGACAATTGACATAGTCTTTCCACTTGCGGGGAGTTACAGATATTCAGAATATATTACAAGTGCTGTATTATATGTTAGTAGAGCTGTTTAAATAATGAAGCTGTCTTTCCTTATCTTGGAGCTTTAGTTCCCTTTTTCCCACTAACCATGGAAAAATGTATAACTTTCTTTGAAAGATTAGAGTTCTACTCATAAATTAGTTAATTTCCCCCAGAAAGGAAATAAATACTTTGGTCTAGAACTATAAATGATTGGGAAGGGGGGAACTCGCAAATGCATAAGTGAAAGTTTCATTGTACATATTTGGAACTATTTCACATTTTACCAAGAGCTCTAAAAATACTATAATTCAGTCAGTTCACATTAAAACACTCCAGAAGCAGTAAAACAGAGTGGCATTTAGCAATATTCATTTGTTTACTCACTCTTTTAAGCAATCATTTTCACTTTTAATAATACTCTTTCCTTTACTAAACATGTATTTATTGCCTAAAATGGTCCACAGTTTAGCTTCAAGTTGTTTGTCTACTGAGAATTAAAAAAAAAAAAAAGAAAACCAAACTTGTAAATAAACGAATGTATTGAGAACAAGAGAAGCAGAGGATAAAGCATACACTGGGTCCTCTGAGATCATAAAGTGTTGTCAGGGGAATGGGTAGAGAGGAGTCCAAGGAGAGATAAAAGAGCTTAAGTTTTGAGGATTGACTAAAATTAGCCATGTTCTAGGCAGTTTTATCACTGAAAATTTGAAATCTCATGTATTGAACATTTCATTGGATGATTCCGTGGCAAGTTAGGAGATTTACATTCTAGATACATTCAATACATTATTATTTTTAATTGAGACTTCAATGCATACACTTTGCCTCATTAATCTCTTTTCCTACCAGCTTTGGTCTTTGTACTAAAATAAAAACACAATTCATATTTACCTATTTATCTATATCTTCCATCTTCACTATCTCCCTCTTCCCTTACGTATATGCAAATATGATTTTCTGTGGAGTAGTAACAAATATTGTTAAGATAACTAGAAGAAATTATTTTTTAAAAATGAAGACTTAGCAATTCTGAAAGTTTAAAAAATAGCCCAGTTGACAGTCTATCTAGAACTGCAGAAATTAGTCAGTTAATGCGGAGATTGGTCTTTAAGTATTGGGCCTCTACTATAGGATATATCAAGTCCATTCAATATCTAACTAAGGTTAAACAGAAAATGACCATGTGAAAAAACTATGACTTTTTTTTTTATAATGGGAAATGAATACCTATAGATTTTTCAAGGGTTATGAGTCATTTATGGTAACAGGTAAAATAAGTGGCATTTATCTTGACTGCCCAAATAGTTGATTAAATAGAAAAATAAAATGGAGTTAAAATTTTTAATCTTATATTGGGGTTGTTCTCAATGCATGTCCTTGGGGTTAGGCTATTTATCCTTCCAGAGACCTTTTTTTGTCTATTTTAAAAATTAGGGAGTTAGAATAGCTGATTTCAAAAGTCTTTTACATTCTTAAACTCTATGATTCTAGGCATCTATCTTTGTTATACTCCAAACATCAGGTATTCTGTCAAAACAGGGTACAAGAATAAATGGAACAGTGATATAATCTGAATTAATCTTGTTTCCTTTCTTTAGTTGGCAATTCCACAGAAAATTACTTCTACTTCATAAATCAGAGATGAGAATGAAGAAAACACTAATATTACCTTTATCATTTTTAATCAAAAGAATGCATGAAATATGTATTGGGCTACTATTCTTGATTTCCATCAAAGTGAATATGCAAATATGTAATAGCACATGGAAATATATTAGAGAAGCTTTTAATCAGGAAGCAAAGAAACCATTCCAGTGGAAACATTTTGGCCTGGAGGATGTCCTTTGATCTAAGAAGTTTAAGCTTTTGGTGTTTTAAGCACCTTATAGTAGGGTCACATGGCCAATTTTTGTTAAATAATCCATTTGTTTAAAACTTTTCTAAAATTATGGAAAATCTCTTGAAAGTTAATTAACAATAAGATATATATTTTATATATACAAATATAATACATTTGTATATACTATATATAAAATATATAATACATATATATGTATATATTTTTATATATTAATATGTATTAATTATATGTAATATGTGTTAATTATATATTAAATGTATATTAATATATATTTACATACATTTATATTAATATATATTTATATATTGCATATATAACATACAAATATGTGTATTATATATTTGTATATACAAATACAGTAAGATGTATTATATATATTATATATATGTACAATAACAATAATATGTATTATTGGGATAACCAAATAAACCATCTCTGGCTTCTTCATTGGTGATCCACTCCAGCAAACTGAAAACTATACAATGCAAGAGGCAGTAAAGACTAAGCAAATGAGTTCATAAGTAGCTGGGTGAATGGAAAATTTTCTGCCCTTATTTGGGCACTGTACTTATTTGTTCCCAGATACTCAAGTCAGATTTCAAAAGTCATTCTTGATTTACTTTTCTCACTTGCCAGATCAAATTCATTAAGTCTTATTAGGTCTACTTTAAAATGTACTGTGAATTCATCCCCTTCTCCACAACTTCCGATTTTCATTGATCATACATTTAAGGTCACTACCCATTGCTCCAAATGGCATTGCTTATAACATTTCCCTGATAAATTTTTATAGGGTATTTCTCCAATACACCTATGTAGTCCAAGCCAGCACTTGGGTTATTTCAATAGTCTCCAGCTGATCTTCTGACATATCTTATATCCTTTTTTTTTTACAACATTATTTTTGTTCCTATCATGCTAAAGCCCTTCAAAGGCTTACTACCGCCTGTAGGACAAATCCAAACTTACATGAGCAGCCTAAAATTTTCTATATGAGCTCATGTAATTTGCACAAAACTCCATGTAGTTTAGTGGGGCCCTGCTCTTCCTTTACTATCCAGTTCAGCATAGTCTCTTTCTCCAGTCATTCTCTGTCTCACTACTCTATTTTGCTTGCCATTCTGAAATCTGAAATATTGTCCTGCTTTTGTATCACCTGCCTCCTTCTACCGCTAATGTAAGCTCCAGGATAGGTCCCTCTCTTCACCTTTGTCCCTCAGTAATTTCATTTGTATTATTATCTCCATAAACACAACACCCCAGTTAACCCAGATGTTATTATTCTTATTTTTACCTTGAAACAATAGACTTAAGTTAGGTGATAATTGCCTGTTTCCTGTCTGTCCCATCATAAGACCAAGTCTCTTCAAGGCACTTTTACATATCTTATCCATCATATACATTATTGTATCCTCGGTGGAAGACCTATATATGTTGTATGATAATGACTCAAGAAATACACACTAATAAAAGAAGAGAAAAAAAGAAAAAAGAAATACATACTCGAAGATTTAATAAATAAATGAATAAGGTTATAGACTAGACACCTGAAATCTCAGTTCCTAGACCTGTGCAACATACCACATCCAGAACAAAAGGCTTAGCATCATAAATTTTAAAAGCACCTCTCTAATTTTAAAGATGAACGTTTGCTGTTAAGCCTTTGCCACTAACTGAAAGAGCAAATTATTAGTTGTAGAAAATTGCGAGACTGAAAAAAAACTGAGCTCATAATGTTCTGGAAGAGAACAAGGCAGAAGTTGTAGTGCTGAGAACGTTTTTGTTTTCTTCCTTCCTTCCTTATTTTCCCATTGAATCTCTGTCTCACTATGCATCTGCCTTCTCTGTCTGTGCTTTCCATTCTATGCCTTTCTCTCTTGTTCTCTGGCTCTGGCTCTGGCTCACTGACTCTATCTTTGTTTTTCTATCCAGGCCTCTTTCACACTGCTGTATCTTTCATTGTGTATGACTCTATGGTTGCCTTTGGGGTTGAGAAGCCTCTGGAGACAAGAAAAGAAATGCAAAGTACAGTGGTGACATTTAGCAATATGCAAATGTAACGTATAGAGATGTCTGTATTTGAAGTCAAAACCTCCTTTGCCTGCCCACCTCACATAAACTCCCCAACTTCTTCAGATTATTCCCGGATGGAGAGGTCTTTGTTTAATAGGCAAATTCAAACATCTGGGATTATATGAGTGGCAATTCAATTATTTTTAATAGATGTGGTTGGGAAAAGAAGTGGTTGGCACCTCACATCCCTAGAGTCTTCATCCATCTCTAAGTGATCAAAAAGTGCAAGGCAAAAGCAAGTGATTGTAAGGAAGCATGAAGGTCAAATGGTTCCTATTAACATAGGACCTTAGCACAGTCACGTGTCTCAGCCTAAAATATAAAACCATCATTTCATTTAATTTTAGTATTTGTTAAATTCCAAACTTTGAAAATATTCTACATCTTACAAAAGTAGTCTAGGAAACTTATACCAATACTTAAGTAATATTACTGTTTGAATAAACTTGACTATCATTTCCTTATTAAATTCACATCTTCTCACTTTAAGTCATAGATTTACAAAATGCCTTCTATGAACCTCCAAGAACAAATTGAGACAGGAATTTGTAATGATTTCACATATTGTGTGTTTTTAATGTAAATAAATTTTAACTCAACGGTTGCTTGGAGGTTCTCATACCTTTCCAGTCCCAGGATTTATTGCCATTCATTGTTTGCAGACTTGAGGTCCTTCCAAAATGTTCAGAGTTCTCTGGATGTAACTCTTCATACCTCCAAGAAAATACAGTTAGGGTCCATGAAATAAAATCACAGCCAGGCCCAGTGGCTCATGCCTGTTTGGGAGGCCGAGGCGGACAGATCACAAGGTCAGGAGTTCGTGACCAGCCTGACCAACGTGGTGAAACCCCGTCTCTACTAAAACTACAGAAATCAGCTGGACGTGGTGGTGCGCGCCTGTAATCCCAGCTACTCAGGAGGCTGAGGCAGGAGAATTGCTTGAACCCAGGAGGTGGAGGTTGCAGCGAGCCAAGATCATGCCACTGTACTCCAGCCTGGGTGACAGAGCAAGATTCTGTCTCAAAAATAATAATGATAAAATCTCTATTAGATGTTAGAGAAAAAAATAGGCCCAACATTTGTTACAAGATGGAGTAGGTTTCAGTTGTTCTGAAGTGGTTTTTAATCAGGGAATCTCATTTTAAAGAAACTAGATACATTAAACTTTAGTGAGGTGAACTGTTTTTTCCTTCATGCAATCGAAATTCAGCTCATAGCCTCCTACCTTGACAAGATTCTGAGTAATCTCATTCATCATTTCTAGCCAAGTAAAGAAAACATCAGTAACTTAGATCATTAGAATGAATGTACGCTGTATACTATCCCCAAAAGAATTTGACTAAACCAAAAACAATCAAACTGACTTGTATGGGAAAAAATTCAAAACAATAAAATATTAGCAAATTGCAAACCTACCATTCAGGTATTATGGAAATAAGCCAGCCAAAATCACTCAAGGAAGAGAAATGAAGCCAATTTACTGTGTTTGAATGTCAGAGGGATTTTCAGGTAATAGCTTGTAAAATGAAGGGCACCTTTAGAGTTCAAATGTAAATTTCAACAGCCTAAATCTTTCCTTCAGAGAGTAACAATCTTCAGGAATTCCAAAAGAATATATTCCTAATAAAATTATAAGCCTCTTTTCTGCAAATGAATTCTGCTATTTCTGTCATGTTCAATTTTCTTTGTTTTTGTTTTCTTACTTCAAAAGTCGGCTTCAAATCTTCTTGTGTAATTAGATGGGATTTAAATTGTAAATACATTATCGGGAAAAGAATTAATATTTTTAGTATCTACCATGCACTGGGTGCTTCATCACTTAATCCCTATAACACCCCTACAACTATCCTCATTTTATAAACACCCTAACTGAAGCTTGGAGGTGTTATGAGATTTTCAAATTTACACAGCTTCCAAGTGACGGATCTGAAGCTATCATCACTTATACCCTTGTGACTCCTAAGCATGCAGTCTTTATACTAAGCAATTCTGCTTTTGTTGTAGAACTGCATTATAAATATGTTATATTTAATACATTATATTATAAATATAATATATTTAATATAATTAATTATGCATTATTATATGTTATCTATATAATGTATTTTACATATAATGTATAATGTGTTATACATATAATTCATTATGTACTATTGTATATGTTTATGTATAATGTATTCATTCACCTAGCAAAACGATTTGTGATTTCAGTAAGATTCTCTGACATTACTTATTATATGAGTCAGGACCAAAGTCATGTGTCATGATCAAGTATGACCCATCTGATTTATTTTGGTGCACCCTAACACAACAAAAACTTGTCCTGAGTTAGTAATTCCCTGCCAGGGCTAGTATCACTGTCGCCATGGAGACAAGCAGCCAGCTGGCTTCTCCTTTATTTTTTTTTTTCTGCTTGTGTTCCCACTTTCCCATTGTACCAATTGTGGTCCACTGCCTTACAACCATGCCATCAGCCATCTTAGAGAGCAGAATAAAAAGTGTATTATATTTGTGGAGAATTTCTGATATCAACTAGATATTGCACTTTATGCTGCAGAAGCACCAGTGTGTGTGTTTTAATAAATAAATAAATAAATATATATTTATTTAATAAATAAATTTATTTAATAAATATATATATATATATATATATATAGGCATCGAGGCTTTTTTTTATTATTTACCACATACCATCCACCTGGAATCCCTCTGTCTTCCCTATCCTTTCTTACCTGGCAGGCTCTTTTTAGGCTTTTCAATTACTGTCTTTCAAGACTCTTTCTGCAATATATCCTTTGTATATATGGTTTTCCTTCAGCACACTATGATATAATGATCTGTCTAGAGGTCTGTTTCAACCAGTATATTGGAAACTTCTTGAAGGCAGGGTTGGGGTTAATAATTCTTCTGTGCTTCTATATAGTAAGTATGCAATAAAGTTTTTTTAAATAAAATAATAACTTTATAGTTCCTTCAGATAAATCTAAAAATATATAATAGTGTAACTTATGTGAAATTCCAGGGAAATAATTTTATTTATTTTATAATAAGTCCCTCAATAACTCAACAAGACTATAAAAGACTATAATCATACATCCACTACTATTCACCGAGGTATATGACAAGGTAGAAAGCAGCGTGGACTCAATAGGCACAATTCTATGAAGATATCTATATATCTTAGTATTTAGAAACAATTGGTATATATTTATGGACACTTCTGTTTTAAAAGTTTGGTCATTTAATTGACTCCTTCTTCGTCCTTGTGACTTATTTTCAAAGCCACAAAATACTAACCTACCTTAGAATTATTTTTTTCAAGAATGGCCCTCAAACAAGGTTGGGGAATAGATCTTTCCAAGTATACATCCCTTTGACCACTGAGAAAGTGGGAACTGAGGGTAGAGGCTTCACTCCTCTGTCCCTCATCAGCTGTAGTCACGGACTTCTGATAGATGACCCTTCTGTTAGGCTTATGCAGTCTGAGAGGAGCTTTAAGAACTGTAACTTGTGAAGAACCTGCAATGAAATCCACTTCCACTTATTAGGAGCTGAGTAGCCTAGGCTCCAGTTAACCTCAGTTTTAAAAACTGTAAAATGAGACTAATATGCACATCCTAAACAGCTTGTGAAGATTAAATGACTTAATACATGAAAACCATTTGGATCATCCTTGGCACATAGTAAACACTATGTAAATGTTAGCTAGGGAAAGGCAACGTGGCTCAACCTTCGTTTTAGTGTTCCCAGCCTTATTTTTTTCTTTGCTAATTAAAAAAAATAAACTTCCACATTATATTATGTTTAAGTCAAATCTTTACTTCCATAGGAAAAAAATTAAAATATTATAAATTGATTTTTTTCTAGGCATATGGCCTGTAAGTTATGAAACAGTATGTTTGGGTTCTATATATACTTAAACATGCTTAATAATCAATCTGTATGAGTGTAACAACTACAAGAACACTATATGATGAACAGAACTTTATGTGACATGAGAGCCTAGGCCTGGAATGTGGTGTTTTGTGCAACTCTAATAACTTTGCTTGCTAAACCATATGACACCATAGAGAACTAATTTTGGTGAACTCTAAAAAAGGAAAACTTTCAGTAAGCAGTCAGGTTTGCTGACATTTGACAATATCTAGTTGTCAGTGAGATTTTAGAAGCTACACATGCCCACGTTGCATGTTGATTTCTGGATAAAAAATACACAGCGGAAGTTTACGGAATGAAAAGTAGTGATAAAGGGTTTTGCAAGCAATTTATATGGGACCATAAGATAGCTAATGTTGACAGTTCATGGCCTGGATGGTATTGGTTAATTAAAGAAATCACTTGAGATAAAGAAGTACTTGGAAATGATTGTTGGTTTTCTTTCTTTTGTTATAGCTCATAATAAGCTCGGAGACTTGAGAGAAGCTCTCAGGGTTCTATAAACCTGAATATATTTTCCCTTTGGCTCATTATTTACTTAACTGCAGGTCATTTATTATGGTGGAAAAAATATATCTGTTCGATATCAAAAGGCCTATGAATTTCAACTTTCTTTTATTGCTTGTATTATAACATTTGAGAATTTTTAGTTAAATGGAAAAAAATAGTGATTTATATTAAGACTCCCCCTCAGCTTCTGGGATTTTAGTTTCCATAATTTAATGTGCATATTAAAAATAAATTGCTTAATTTGAGTGCATGTACATTTTCCATTAATGAAGTCCAGTAGATATATTTAACATTGTATATACATCTATGAAAAATAATGTATTCAGAAATGGCTCTGAAGATAACGGAATTTGTGAAGGTAGCTTCTTAAAGATCTCACTTAATAACAGCTTTCTTATTGCATAATAATATGATTTATAATTGGCTTGGTATTATGAATTATGCATGTAGGGGACAGATCTAGCTTTTTTGTTGTGGATATTAGATTTGTTAATACTTTTTTTTCCAATGCCAACTTCTACATTGTATGTACAGGACAAAGCCCGGCCATTTCACCTCCATTACCGACAGAACAAGCTTCCAGTCCCACCCCGGCATCACCTGGCCTTGAAGGCAAGTACTTTTCTTTTTCATATGTCTCTATTGTAGATAAAATATAATACAGAGGAACAATAAAAAATAGTAACAAAGCAACAGCAAAATCCAATATTTTCTTACATACCTTTAGTACATCTAAACTACAATTTACTTTTTCTAGAATTGCAATTGGCTTCTTTTTAGACAATCAAAAATGTCCCCTTAAGATTCTATATTGGTGACCTTCAGTTTTCAGAAGGATGTCCACTTTAGTACTTTGGGAATCAAGCAAAAAAATATATAGGGACAAACAGATAAGGCTATGCCTTGCAACTCTTGCAATTTTACCACAACTTGATCAATTTAGTCTTTGAAGAGTCTGGTGTCAGATTTGCTGGGTTTGAATCTAAGCTCCATCTTTTCCTAGCTTTATAAATTTGGGAAGTTATTTAAATTAGTTCTTTATGAGTTTTGCCATCTCTAAGATGAGATAAGCAGAGCACTAACCTCCTAGCATTATTGTGAGAATTGAAAAAAATATATATATACTCACAAACACACACACACAAATACACACTGTTGAATGTATACATCTAGTTGATACGTGCTATACAAAATTGATCGTTAACATTCCTAATAATTCTTGAAAATATTATGTCTCAAGATCAGCATTGTAGTAAATTTTGCTGGAAATTTAAAGTTATTTCTTTAAGTCTTCCTCCATTTCTTCAACTTTTATTAAATCCCAACCATGGGATCATTTTGGATATTGTCCAAAATATTGGGATTCAGAGATGAATAGAAAAGAGTTCCTTCTCTATCAAGACTCAATTTGCAGATATAAAAACACCAGTAATTAAAGCTGAAAGCCTTGTTAACTTTTTTACAAGAGTACAAATGGAGGTCTCCCTCAGATCACAGCCTCCTCTATAAAAAGATAGAAACTTCTAGCTCTGTCCCATATTGGAAAGGATCTTCTGTGTGCAGTGTGGATGCTCCAGCCTGCTTGTTCAACAACTGCCCATTGGCTTTGGCCACCCCTTGAGATAAGTGATGACACTCAGGAGGATTCATCCAGGAAGAGGCTACTATTGTGTATCATTTACCTAGAGAGTAATCAAGTGATTTAGAAACAACCAGTCTAAAAACGGAAAATAGAGAGAAAAAAAAATTCAGAGTTGTTACATTTCTTTTGGCATTTGGACTATAACAGTTCATATGACTTGAGAGAATCTGACACAGAACTGACGATCTCACTGACCATAATATTCACTGGACAAGACAACACCTATAAATAATAGCATTGCCTTAATTTTTCATGGGATTCTAATTCTGTTGTTGTTTCCAGATGGATATAAAGCAAGGAATTCAGATTTTCCAACTTGAGGGAGGCTTTGATAGTCAGATTATTCAAGTGTTTGGCACCAAGTTATCTCCTAGCAGAGGTTCATAAAATACTAAGTATCGAATATTTTGCCTAGCAATCTGTCACTTAGAAAAGGATGTGTCATTTGTTAAGTAGGACACTTGGGTTCTGTTATTGTATTTAAAGAGCAATGTAATTTGACAGTTCATCCCAGAACCTAGTACTATTTTGTGGTGAATAAAACAACAAGGTTTGAGGATCACAAGCCTTTTTCAGTTTCTTCTCTGAAAGAAAGAGGCTGCTAACCCTGAGCAGCTCCAAGAGTCTATATTATCAGGCAATGCTGAGATCATGGGCTTTGTCAGGGCTTGCAGATGTGAGGCCTGTGACTTCATTAACATAATTGATTAGGAGCTAGGACATATTTAGTATTAATCAAGCTGTTTTTAGTGAGGCTGATTATGCCAGTCCTCTAGATGCACTATTTTAGTCTGGAACTTCCTTAGAACCAAGTAGAAAAAAAAGAAAAAAAGAAAGAAATTTTAAAAAGGCTTTATGTAAAAAAAAGCAAATTTCATTTGGCACTAAAGTATGCTATTTGATCTGAGGAATACAATTATAATAGGTCAAAATGTAGGAGCATGTACATATTTCAATTTTAATGTTTTTTAAAACAAGCTCATGTATAGACTAGATTATTAATTTGTTCATAGGAGATTAATAAAACTTCATTAGTAGAAATCTAAAAAATTTGTGGATCTCTTTATGGGTAAAAGAATACTACACATCCATAAATCTGAAAAGCCAATACTACACATCTGTAAAGCCCATATATAAAAGCCTTCTTTCTGCTTTCATAGCACTTAAGAAACGAAACTTCCCACAGCACTTGCTTTGTTCTGGGAAGTGTCTGTGTACTTCTTATCTCATACCACTTATTTAGTGCCTCGAAATTGGTCTAGCCTTTCTTGGATTTCCATGTTTTCCCACATTGCATGCTTTGTCTGCCATAATGAAGTTTTTATTACTTTGAATTTTTGGATACAAAGGGATTAATTTTATATTAAATCGTTTATTTCCTTTGACTCTTATTTTATTTTTTAGAATTTGTTTGGCCAGGAATAATTGGCTACAATAGATTTTTAAATGATCTTATATAATAACCACTTCACATCATCATTCTGGTCATTGTTATCAATTTGTATTTAATTATGGATATAACGGAAACTAATTTAAAATGAACTTAATTTAAATATAACAGTAATTCTCATATTTTAAATAATTTTTAATTCCTGTGTCTGTTGGGAGCTCTTACTGGGGCTGAAATGCCTGCAGGTTCAAAGGGACACTGTAGTTATCCATTCATTTCACAAATGGAGCTGAATTGTGTGAGTTGTTTTCCTCAAATCAAGTAGTGCCTTGTAATATTAGCATTATAGGCAATTTTAGCTCTTAGAATGTAAGGTCCTTTATCATCAAATGTTTTTCAGCATTCCTGCTAACCTCTTAACCCAAGAACTGTATTTCTCTGACTCTTCAGTGGTTAGACAGAATAACTTCAGGCATTGTCGCCCATCCTCTTCCCAATTACCAAGGAAGGCAAAAAAGCTGTTTCATAAAATCCTTGTATAAGTAAATTTACCACATATGATTCCATTCATCTTTAATCAACAATACCAGATAATTTCTTTCTCCCTACTTTCACCCACAAGTTATATTGGACATTTAGTATAAAATTACCAGGATTCCTCTGTTGTAACAAAGATGTGGAAGAAAGAAATTAAGTTCTACTTAAATTATTTTTAATATTCCATTAAATACCTGCAATTTACATGAATGAAGATGAATATAGAAAGGTAAATTACTATCAAGTACCCTATATCTTGTTGAATAAATATATAACTGGTACTTAGTGTTGCAATTATAAATAATATTATAAATGCTTTCACTTCTATATGAACAAGAGAACTCTAGAGAGAAGACCAGAGTCCAGCTCAGTCTCAGCTTTGATACTAATGAGTTGTATGGTCTTTGACAAATCAATTGACTTCTTAGGACCTCCAGTTCTTCACCTATCAACTGTGGGGACTAAACTTAAATAGTCTCTAAAGACCCTCTGTGCTTTTATACCCAAAGATTTCATGCCTATTTTTTTTTCAGGCTGGTGGATTGGTAATAAACTGCCATAAAAACAGAGTGAACCCTACATGTAAACCCTACATAGCTTTACCTAGTGGTTAAATAGCTACTATAGATATGATAGAGATGTCAAACTTGTTGGGACAATGGATAATACTATGAAACATTATTTATTAAAACCCAAAAATAAGCTACATAGATCATAAAGGCTGTCAAAGTTAAGAGGAAGATGAGATATGAATGAGGCAAGGTTATGAAGTCAAACTGCAAGTCTTTCATTGAGCCATAAAGAGAAAGTTAGTTGACTTTGTATAGATACAAAGGAGAAAGTAATATTATATAAAATTTACTATAAGATAATTTTTTACCATAGGATGCATCTGAAGACAATATTCTACAGGAGCTAGTAAGGTTTTATTTACAGTTCTATTAAACCAAGAACTTTATTACCTTAGCTCCTCAGTGAGATATATCCTGAGAAGTAAAAAATGAAATAAAATAATAAAATAGAAATTTGGCCTCAGTTTTTATTTTATTAATTCTATGACATAATAGATTTTATTGAACTTCAGTTCAACATAATATTTTTCTTTGTTTTGTGGAGAAATAAAGCCATATCTTTAGGTGATTTTTCATAGGATTGATTCTGACTACTTTTACCACCTATTTGATTTAGAGAGTTGCTAATAACAACATAGCACATTTTCCAGCACAGTTAGTTACTCAACCATTGGTTGCTGTTAATATTATTTTTTTATATCAGGGGATTTCTTATACATATAAAAAACCATTGATTTTATGGTAGCTTTTTATTGGTATCCATAGAAGCTAGTAAGGTGACTGCTTTCATGACATCGGTCAGTGTATGTAAAACTCTAATATGGTTTCTCAATACAGGACTGGGACCATATTGTGGAAGGCTTTGTGCACACAGCTAAAACTTTTACATCTCCTCAGAGATTGTGTAGCACTGCTTAGGCAATTCAGCAGAGAGTAGTATGATTAAATTTGTCTTTAAGATTATGTGTCAACTATTGAAAGAGTGGATTGGTGAGGGGTGAGCTTGAGAGTTGCTACTATAAGGCAAATTTAGGAGAATATTGCCCTTGGGAAGACTTATGCTACTTTTCTTTTAAACAATCACATTTTACTCTCAAGACAACTACAAGCAGTGAATATGATTTATGTCATTTTACAGAGAAGATTGGAGAAATCAAGTAAATTGCCTAAGATAACACAGCTCTAAAAATGGTACAACTGGAACTGGAAGCCAGGTGTCCCCTACCAAGGCTCAGTCTATTTCCGTTTCCTAAAATGGCAATTAAGTGTTAGAACTGAGTATAATTGCTAAAGTTCTTATCTGACTTGGTTAATTAAATGGCATTAAGAATGAGAACAGGTTTTGAGAGATAATAATGAGTTCAATTTGGGGCTTGCTGAATGTATTGGGGTCCCTGGAATACTTATATGAATAGTTAAGAGAGTTTAATAAATATATTATTTTTAAAGGTTTGCAGGTTTATGGTGCAGCACCCCAGAGCTAGTCAAAGTATGAAGCCTTTATCCCTCCTATACCTGAAGAGGCAAGGGAATAGTATGGTTTAGACATCCAGAAAGCCTTACAGCGTTAGGGAAGAGACGTCCGAACAGAACATCTGAAGGTTGTGTCCTTCAATAGGGACCACAACCACCAACCAATGATGGTTGGTTGTAAAATGATGTATGTGAAATTCTCATTGATCCTGGGAGGAAACTAGAAAATAAATGCCCAGATCTCTCTCTTTGTCTTACTCTATTATCTCTTGATGTTGCTCTTATAGGCCAAAACATCCCACATTCAGAGGACATGGGGCTTGGTTAATGTAACCCATAAGGGTCAGGGTGG
Source organism: Cacajao melanocephalus (assembly GCA_963573385.1). NCBI lineage: Eukaryota > Metazoa > Chordata > Mammalia > Primates > Pitheciidae > Cacajao > Cacajao melanocephalus. The sequence goes on from CAUYLG010009782.1 coordinate 106,973, forward strand.
AGATGGGAACTGGAGAGAATGTGGAGACTACCACATGTCAGGTGGGATGTTGAGCCTGATCCACACAGTGGCAAACTGAGTGGGCAACTGAATAAATGAGTCAGGAGTTTACAAATGAAAGAAATGTAGATACTGAAGTCATAAGTTAGCCCTGGCACAGCATTTCTTGGAGTATGTTATGAGAAACTCTAGTTCTATTACATTCTTTGTTAAACAAAAAGTTTTCATGACAAAATACTTCTGGGCAGCTTAATACATTATATTTTTTTCTTGTGCATTCACAATCAAGACACACACATATCAAAGGATGCAAAAATTCTGTATATTAAGGAAATCTGTTTAACTTTTTTAAACCTAGTGTTCCCATTTTTTTTTAAATCACAGAAATATTTCTGTTTCTGATTATACTTATCAATTTTCTAAGGAACAAATGATCTCAAAAACACTCTCTCATACAAAGGTTAGTTTCAAATATAACTAAAGAGTAGGTCAGCCATGAATCTGAGGCTGTCTAGAACAGAGAGTAGACCAAAGAAAGGAAAGGGAGAACACACTGATCTAATCAGCATTCTCCAAAGAAACAAAACCAATAAGAGATCTCTCTCTATATATATATCTATTGAGAAAATATTATTTATTATAAAGGATTGGCTGATGCAACTGTAGGGGCTAGTAAGTCCAAAATCTGCAGGGCATGCAAGCAGGCTGAGGACCCAGGGAATAGTTTATTTTGCAGTCTTGAGTCTGAAGGCAGTCTGAAAGAAGAATTCCTTCCTCCTAGGGGAACTTCAGTCTTTTCTCTTTAAGACTTTCAAATGATTAGATGAGGCCCATCCCACATTACAGAGGGTAATCTGATTTATTCAAAGTCTGTGATTTAAATGTGAATCACATCTAAAAACTACTTTCATAGAAATGTCTAGACTTATCTTTGGTCAAATAAGTGTTACCAAAGCCTACCCGAGTTGATGCATAAAATTAACTATCACAAATATCATTAGAATACAGACTGATAAAGCCAAGGATGGAGAATATGAAGGAGAAAAGGGCCCAGTGCTTCAGAGAGATGGGTAACACAAAGATTCACCAGGAAAATTTAGATTTGTCAATTAGAAAATCATGCTCATCTGCTCTTGACTCTAAATTTTTTCTCTGCTACATAAAAATGAGAGGATGCAATAGTCCTGAGTTTGAACTAAAGATTCAACTGTAAGATTTTTGTTAGTTTCCTGAACCTCTCAAAGACTGGGTTTCCTCATCTACTACTAATAATAGTGGTAAATATTACTAGTAGTATTTAGCAGTGCTTTTGGAAGAAAAAAGAATTTTGGAGAGGCAGCTGTGATGGGGGAGGCTTGGGAAACTAGATTAAGAATAGAATCTTTAGAATATTTTGTTTTGGGTCATATGATATTGACTATTTGAGAGATTTTAATAATGATTTAAACATATCTTCAATTTTTTTGAAAATTTTAGACTCTTGTTTTTTTTTTTTTAATTGAAACACTGAGCTAGGGTTTGACCTGAGGTAACATAGTTATATGTGAGTTAACATGTTAGAAAGAACAAGTATAATTCAGCTCAGTGTCACGGAAAAGTAGGTAAGTATAAAAAACTGTTGAGTAAATTAAAAAAAAACACTCATAAATAGGTGGCAAAACACCAAAAAAAGAAAAAAGGAAAATGGGAAGAAATGAGAGTTCCCCATGAATTTTGAGCTATACATATATTTTAGTAGACAAGAAATTTGTATCTCTAAACTTATAACTTCCTTCTTTTGTTATATTGGTTTTGATTTTTCATTATTGATTGTTAAAAAGACCTTTTGTGAAAACAATTAACTTTTTCTCACTGATGTATCCATAAGAGGAAGTAGTTTTGTTTTTCTTACCCTCTACTTTAGCCAAGATAGCTAGGGGCATCTGTCTGCCTTGACTGTTGAGTAGCAACAGGTATTTACTCTGAAGACCGAGGATGTTCCCCAACACAAGGAAACAGGAAAAGGGTCTTCTGTTGAGATCAGGGCCAGTTCTTTCTAATATATTAACTCATATATAACTATGTTACCTCACATTCTATGGATGTGGCTTCCTGTGAGCAGAACTGCAGTGATTGTTGTCTCTCTTCTGGGTCTAGCCACCCAGTGAGTCTGCCGGGGTCTGGGCTGGTACTGGAGGCTGTCTGCACAGAGTCCTGTGATGTGAACCATCTGTGGGTCTCTCAGCCAAGGATACCATTGCCTATTCCAGTGGAGGTGGCAGGGGAGTGCAATGGACTCTACAAGGGTCCTTAGCTTTTGTGGTTTCATGCTCTATTTTTGTGCTGGTTGGCCACCTGCCAGGAGGTGGAGCTTTCCAGAGAGCATCAGCTGCAGTAGTATGAAGAGGAACCAGTGGTAGGTGGGGCCCTAGAACTCCCAAGATTATATGCCCTTTGTCTTCTGCTACCATGGTGCGTAGGGAAGGACCATCAGGTAGGGGTGGGGGTAGGCATGTCTGAGCTCAGATTTTCCTTGGGCGGGTCTTGCTGTGGCTGCTGTGGGGGTTGAGGGTGAGATTCCATGTCAATGGAGTTGTGTACCTAGGAGGACTATGGTTGCCTCTGCTCAGCCATGCAGGTTGCCAGGGAAATGGGGGAAAGCCGTAAGTCACAGGCCTCACTCAGCTCCCATGAAAACCAAAGGGCCATTCTCACTCCCACAATGCCCTACCCCCCAACAGCCCTGAGTCTGTTTCCAGGTGGAGGGTGAGATGCACTTGAAAACTTGCCCCAGGATACCCACCTCTCAGCTGCGGAAGGAAAGGACTTGGTTCTTCCCCTGCCTGTGGAGCCTGCATACCAGATTTGCACCCTCTCCCGAGTTCTGGCCAGGAGTCTTCTCACCCTGTGCAAACTGTTACAAAGTTCAACTAGAGAATTCCTTCTCCGTGTGGTTTTACTCCTGCTCCTCTGATCACCCTCCTGATGAATCCCTGTGGTACCAGGCAGGAATGGCCTGCTAGGGGACCCAGCAAGCTCCCAGGGCCTCTCTGCTGCTTCCTCTACCCTTTAATTTTGCTTAGCACTCTAAATTGACTCAACTCCAGATAAAGTCAGAAAGTTCTCCCTCAAAAAGACCTTCAGTTTCTACAATGGGGGTGTGTGTTTGGGAGAGGAGGGTCTCCCTTTCCCAATTCCACAGTTGGGGCACTTTCAGTATTTGGGGTGTCTCTTGGGCCCTGCAAAAGCAGTCCACTTCCTTCAAAGGGTCTGCAGGTCCTCTCAGGATTGCTAGTTTGTTCTTGTAGTCGATCTAGAGCTAAAATTCACAATTGCTACTTTTTTTTTTTTTGAAACAGATCTTGCTCTGTCGCCCAGACTGGAGTGCAGCAGCCATAATTTTGGGTCACTGCCTGTAGTCTGGTATCTTGAAGAAGTTTGAATTTAAACAAATGAGACCTAGAGTCCTTTACACTAGGTCACTGAATTCTCAACTGTATCTGCAAGACATGAGCTATGAACATACCTCAGTTCCTTCAACTGACATTGATAATAACATGCTATGTGCAGTTCAGGGAGGGCCCCTCAGGCCCTTTTAGACTCAGTTTGAGGTTGTGTCCCCCAGGAGTAGCTTCCCACTCCACTCAGCCGAGCAGGGTTGCATGTCTCTCTTGACTCCCACATGTTTCACTTCTACTGTTTCACAAAGTCCTTATTGTAATTGTGAATTTTCTCACTTCATGCTCTCACACCTGGTATTACTGGAGGAGGTTTTTAAAACTCCAAACACTGGCAAAGGGTTTTGGCATAAGACTAGATAAGCGTTTGTTGATTTATGTGAATAAATTGTGTTAGTAAAGGTCTTGTGTAGTCAATGGAAAGTCCTATAGAATTGCTGGTTGTTAGTTGTTTGTTGTTAACAGCTGATAATGAGAAGAGAGGACTTCTGAGAATAATTCAGCTATCATTAAAGAAAAGTCAAGGCAAAGAAAATAGATTCAGAGTCTGAAAGGCCAGCTTAGTTATGCCACATAACTCAAGTGAAGTCCTTAATTTGAAAAGCTTTGCTGTCATAGCAACCTAATTACAATGTGAAGGGAGGAACTCTTACTGTATTTCTATAAAGTTGCATGCCTTCCAGAGTCCCAAATACAATTCCAAGGAAATTTTTGGAAAAAAAAAATAGAAGAAGAATATTTATTCTGAATTACGTTTTCCCTAAGTCTTCTCCCTTAAAATTTGATCACAAAATTTAACGAGACGCTTGATACCAACCAGCAACAGACAAAGGTTTTCTTAAACCATCACTCAGAATTGTATAACTTCTCTTCTTAAACCTCTCAGTGGCTTCCTATGTGACTCACCGGGAAATGGAAAATTCATACCATGAACAAGATACTAGGAGATCAGGCCTGCTACATCTTGGCCGCAGCAGTCAGCACTCCCCTTCTGAATCCTCAACTCTGGCCTCACTGGGCCTGGCTCTTCTTTGAATTTATCTAGAATTCTCTCATTTCAGGGTCTCTGCAGAGATTTTTCCTCTGCTCAAAAGTCTTCTCCCTAATAGCCCAAAGCTTTCCCACTTTTTTCAATAATCTTTCCAGTTGCTCATTCAGAAAAGTTTATCCTGATCCACCTTTAAAACAAACCAAGCCACCTCCTACGCTCTCAGGCTTTATTTATCCTATTCAAGCTTTTCTATTTGCTTTTTGTAATCTTTATCATCACCTGTCGTGTATATATATATATATATATACACATACTATATATTATATATAGTATATATAGACATATTATACTATATACTATATATACCATACATAGACATATTATACTATATATTATATATACCATATATACATATATGAAATATAAATATATGTATAATATTATATATATAAAGTATATATGAATATAATTTATATAATATATAAATATTATATATAGTATATATTTATATAGTATATGTGTACTATATACATATTATACTATATTATATATACTGTATATATACACATATTATACTATATATTATATACACTATATATACATATATACATATATGTATATATACTATATATACATATACTATATATAATATTAATATATTTATATAGTATATAAAATATACTATATAAATATAAAATATAATTATAGTATATACAATATTGTATATATAGTATATAGTATATATACTATATATATTAGTATATATAGTATATGTATACATACTCATTTTCTCTTGCTTTAAACAATTTTTAGCCATATCAAAACCAGACAACATATCATGGCTATTTGCAACTCTTTTTGAGTTACCTAATCCCGGAGAAAGCAGAAAACAAATGCAAGATGATGCATTTATTTCACTTGGTAAATAAGAAATAAACAGATGAAAGGGGACTTAAACACGTTCTACTCATTTCTCTGCCTCTTATGGTTGAAGACAGAAGATACAGCATTCATCTATAGTTGCATAAGGCAGTGACTACTACTAACAGCAAAACTGAGACTTGAATCCACTTCATTGCAGCACAGTACCCTTCATAACATATTTCTATCCTGCTTATAGGTATTTTTTTTCCCTTTAGTTTCTCAATACAAAATATTCTAGACGTACACTGCCTGGATATAGAAAAATAAGAATAAAGTTGCATTTACTTAAAGAGATCAATTAAGGTCACACCTAAAAAATTACCTAAAAAGATTATATGTGGTCAGATTTTTACTATTAACAAAATATAGTAATAGCTTGTCATTATTACTATTATTTTTCAACAGCCCTCTGTTCCAGGCATTTTAGCTCAGTTATCTCCATTTCTCACAAGTAAGCAAGGTAGATTTTATTAGCTCCACTTTTCAAATGAGGAAAATGAAATTCGATATGCCATAGCACATAGCCCAAGGTCACACAACTAGGAAGAGTGATGGACAGAATGGATGTCCAAGGTCATCAATGCCAGCACCTGTGCTTTCTCTTGTGCTCCATACCCTCTGTAGATAACAATGGAAGAACTCTAATAATCACTCATGTAATTGTACTTATCTTAAGCTTATGTAAAGTTTTCCATGGTCATAATGTGAGCTGGGTTCCAGGCCAATCTCTGCCACTCTAGGAAAACAAGGTGACAGTGATGAGGTATGTTTGAACGCCTTGTTATTAAAGAAACAAATTCTTGTTTACTTAACTGGAACCACGAATACATCAATTCTGGCCAGAGTGTTAGAATAAAAGCATACATCTGACATGCAGAATTAGGATAATCTCTACATTAGAAGGGCAAAGAGGGGAGGAACAAACTGTAAGACAAAAATAAAACATTTGCATTTGTTTCCTCATGGAACGGGCATCTTAGAAAGCTTTACAATTGTAATTAACTATTGTGCATTGTCTGGCTTTGAGATGGCTTAAAAACATTTAAAAGCAGGAGAAAAGCCCATTGTGAGGACTTAGAAAGTAAAAAGTAAGTCATTTTATTTTTCTTTCATGTGACGTTAATTTATGCAGAAGCTAAAAACATATTTGTGGCTCAGAGCTGCTCATTGTAGGGAAGATTTCTCTCCCAACCAGATTCTCCTGTGATCCATGCCAGAATGCAGCCATCATTTCAGGCCTTATTATACTTTCGTCAGGGAAAGGTAATATTCTGATACTTTCACATCCTATGGATACATTTAATTGTTAACTTTCTGAACATCAATAGGCTTAAATGCTCTAATTCTTCTCTAGCTGTTGAAAAAAAAAAAAAAAAAAAAACCCCAGTAAACCAATGAGAAAGAGATGGAAGAGGAATTTTGTTATGTGGATTCAAAGTCAGGTAGACAGAAAGGAAAGAGTATTGTTGGCTGTTGAGGAAGAAAACGTCAGGGGCAGGGAAGTTTCCATAAAAGAAACATGGGTTATTTTTATATCCAAGTAGGATATAATTAAATTGTTACGTTTTTATAAGTGAAAAATTAATTCCATTACTGCCAAATCACCTATAGAACAGAGACAACAGTGCTTGAAGAAATGTAGAATCTTCAGAAGTTGAATTTCATTTTAAATGAAATTCACCATGAATGAAGTAAGTCTCATAATGACAGCTTAAAGTTCTAATTCATAAAAATGTTATTAAAGGATATTATTTATATCTGCTTTTTGTGGACTTCTGCTCTTATTCATGACTCTCACAGTATATGACTGTAATCACAAGCAGAGTGTATAATGGGAGCATTAATTCAATTTGGACTAAGACAAGAATACTGTGTCACAACAATAAAATTCCAGATATATTAATTTGAAGGGTAGAATTTATTGCACAAGGGTATTCTCTTTAAAAAAAATAGAAAAAGAAATGAATGCCTTCCATCTTCTGGGTTCAGATATCTGCTTTCTTTGTGAAGTTCAGTGTAAGATTGACTAATTGGCACAAGCTTTTTAATGAAATATTTATTCATCAACCTTATGAAATATGGAGACTTGGATACTGAGTTCTGATCTTATGGTGATTATGGCATTGGTGTTTAGCATGAGCTTAGAAATATTTTCAAGTCATCTGTATTTTAATTAACCCCTTTTCTGATACATGACATCAGAGGTGATACTTAGCAAATGCCCATTCTATTGTCTGGCATATGCATTTATCTAGAGATGATGTAAAATTCACTGCTACACAAAATTTCTCCCAGAGAAGCTGAATGTAGTGATACTTAAAAGTATCTTTATTCAGAATTTTGAATATGATCCACATGTTTAATATGCATAAACCTTTAGGAGAAGGAAAAGTGGTATTCAATTGGTTTATTTCTGTGTCTGGAGCTATCAAAATTTGACTTCTTGACTTTCTGCTTCTGATTGGATGAGCTGTAATCGTACGCTGTAGACACATTTAGACAAAGTGTGAATACATTTTTCCCTGTGACATTAGATTATCTCTAGAAGTCATGAAAGAGATTCTTTATAAATTTTACTTCTAACATTGAAAGAAAGTGTTGTCTTTGATCTTGTAGGTAAAAAAGCTCTATATCTAAGGGAACTACTTAATTCCTATGTTTAATAAGACACAGTCACTAGTAGACAACTTACACATTCATTCTAGAACTACATATTGAATTTCTTTAGCATAATAATAATCTTACAAAAGTTCTGGGTAATGGAAGTCTTTGAATGTACCTGTACCTGAGATGAGAGACAACTCACAAAGAGAAAGATATTTCAAATATAAGGTAAATAGCACTCTTAATTGAAGATAAAAATCAGTAAATTTACAACATGAACCATAACTATCATTGCCTCAAATCTAAAACTGAACGTTCTATTTCAACAACTATGTATTAGTACAAGACTTTGTTATTTGAAATGACTGTGCTTACCAGAAAAGTGTCCAGGGATGTCCAACTGCAACATGGCTATGCATGGGCAGCGTGTGAGGTCCTCTGTCTTTGACCCCCTCAGACCAAGGCTTTCTCAGATTTGTGAAACACGGCTCCTCCACGAAGTTTAGAGGTACCACAAACAGTTTACGTGGGATCCAGACTTATTGCAACCTCTGGGTGCAAAGATTGAACACCCTTGTTGATACAACCACTCAGAAAGGACAGTGGAAGTTATGTCTCCAACACACTGCCAGACACTTGTCACCAGGCTTAAATGCCTGTTGACAAGAGCCAGATACGAAAAACAGCCAGCTCAAAATAGATACCTTTTTAATGGCCTAATATATTATTTCTAATGAAATTGAATGTATAAAAAGAAAGAAAATCTTTTAGTTTATCTGCAGTATATTTTCCAAGAAATATATTTTAATTGTATATATCAATACTTTTCGGCATTAGATAAACAACTGTTTAGTTCAGAAAGTTCAAACTATCTTGTTCATTATGTGTAAACAGTATTAGCAATGCAATTTTATGCATGTACAGTGAGCCAGGCACTGTACAGAGTGTTTTGTAAACATTAACTTTGAGGGAGGTATTATTATTTTATAAATGAGGAAAATAAGGTTTAGTGAGATTAAATTGCTTGCTCAGTCACCAAGCTAGCTGGAGGCAGAACTAACTTAACAAAAATCCTTCATTTCAACCTTGGTTTTGCTTTCATACTAAATTTCCCTAAAGGAAACATTTTCAATTTCTTCTCTAGAAAAAGAAGGGGAAAAGAAGAAGGCTGAGAAGAAAGTTACTTCTGAAACAAAAAAGAAAGGTAGAAACTTAAAAGCTGTGTACCAAATAAATCAGTTAGTATATATACATAATACTATTGGTAAACGTATTATTTTCTAGGAAAGAAACTTCCTTAATAAATGTATTGTCATTGTTATTAATGACCACTCTTAACATGTCTAAGTATTCCAAATAAAATTAAAATTGTCAATTTTAAAAAGAGAATTTAACACTAAATTCTTTAATTTAACACTAAACACTTTTTGAAAATTACTACTGTGATTATTTTTTCTTTCTTTAGAGCAGTTGCTCAATTCTCTCTAATTCACTACTTTACTTAACTATATGTGTGAATATGACAGTTACTATTTAACTAATTCAGTTTAATTTTAAAAGTCTGCCAAAAGAAGATCAAGTCATTTTATGTAGAAGGCAGAAAATATTTGACTGGTTTGTTTTACATATATATATATATATATTTTTTAAATTGGTTATTTTCAAATAATTCATCTGATGTCCTAAGTAAACTTCAGAGATTTCAGAACTTTTGACATGGTTCTTGTGACCTCATAGCTCAGAGAACATTCAATAAATTATTTTTAATATATGTTACTAAAGCTGTTAAATAATACCATAATTAATAATGCCATTTAATATTTTTACTGTTATTAAATCACTTTTGCCTTTGGCAAAAAAAAAAAAAAGAAAAAAATTCTCTTTCCTGAAAAGAAATTATACCTAAGCTAACTAGTCTGTTATGAATGTGCTACCTTATTCATATTTGACATGACTTATGGCTGATTTAGGATTCCTCTACACAAGATGAATTGGATGCCTCAATGGTAGCCATGCATGCCCTGAAATATACGCAAGTTAAACAGGTAAAGGCTTATAATTTTCTTATTTTACCATCAGAAAAAGAAGATGTCAAAAAGAAAAGTGAGAAGGAAACTGCCATTGACGTGGAAAAAAAAGGTATCACACTTTCTTTGTTTCCTTAGATGGATTGTGCTCAGGATGTTTGCTTCATGAAAGACTCCTCATGTGACATACACAAATTATATACACCTACTTATATCTACCCAAGAAGTGAAGGTCAAAGCAAAACTTGCACTAGACAAAGTTAAACAGTCAAAGAAGACGTTATTCAAGGCTATTGCAATAGGAGAGAGAGACTGGAACTGCATCCGAACTCTATTCCACTAGAACAAAACGCAGGAGTGTTTGTAATGGCTGGTATGGGGAATCACAGTACATCTGTATTTGCATATTGGTCTTTCTACCAAAAAACATAATCTTTCGTTCTTACATCTCCATGACAGGAAATAGATTCACAATGTGGAGAAAGGAGCCCAAGGAAGTTAGGCTTCTACCCTTCCATGGAAACTAGGAGAGATGGGGCACTATCTTTTTTGATGATTACATTTCAAAGGGATGGCTCTCAGTTCCTTGAGAAAGGTTTTACGGGTTGTCAGACTGGAAAGTGGCTTGTAAAAGTCCCATCTACTTGAGAGGCCAAGACAGGAGCATTGCTTGAGCCCAGGAGGTTGAGGCTGTAGTGAGCACCAGAACTGCACTACTGCACTCCAGCCTGGCTAGCAGAGGGAGACCCTGTCTCCTCACTCCACCCCCTACCAAAATAGAAAAAAAAAAAAGATTTATATCACAAAAGAGCAGAGAAAGAATTTCCAATGACAAGTTTTCCAGTTTTCTAAAGTAAATGCTCTAAGAAAAGGGAGATCAGGAGCTGCCGAAGGTCAGAAAGAAACCTATTAAAGTTTAATCGAGATGAGGGCCACCTTGGTCAAGATACAATGAGCTTGAGAAGCGCTACATAGTAATAACAATACCACTTTGCAAAGATAAGAAGCTGAGAGAGAATAATGCATCCCATTAAGAAATAAGGTTGTTCAAGTATTTGACACTTTTGATTTTTGCTTTAAATTTTGTTCTGTTTCTATTCTTGTTCAAACATGAATATTGGCTTTCATTCAAGTTGGGCTTATGTTTACATGGAAAAGACAGTCATCTCAAGTGTTATGGTTTGGTGGTAGGCATTCTCAGCTCAAATATTTCCTCCACTGATATCAGTGTTGCTTAAAATTCCACCATTAGAACCATTCCATTCCTTTAAGTTATGAAGGAATTGTCCCCTATTAAAATGCAAATCTTCTAGGGCTTGTGTAAATGGGGTAAAAATCTAATTCATCTCAGCTATTAGGAATTTAAAGTAAATGAGATTTCCTGATCTTCCCTGTGTAATAGTAAGCTCAATATGGTACCATAGAAAATGAGGTGGTAGATAAGCTTAAAAGAAGAAGATTAAGAACTTCAGGGTAGGGCACTGTCTGGAGAGGTCAGGCTGGGTTAGATGGAATTTTAGTGAAAATCTTTCCCTTTCTAGGTAGTAATAGTGTATGTGGAAAAAATGATGGTCATGAGGACCCTAAAGAGAAGAGCATAGGATGTCAAACTATATAATGATTACTATTAGCAAGCAGCAAATAGAAATGTCTAGAAGTCTCTGGCATCATGTTCTAAATTGAGCATAAAAAATGTAAAATGTTAAGAATTGTATGATTATGTGGCAGATGAAATGAGCAGGAAGGATCAGCCAGACATTTTATGTGTCCGAGAGCTGATTACCCATTCCTTTGCATCCAAAGTTCCATGTTAAGAATGTATTATTGTAGAGTCTATTGTTTTATTAAATATTCATTCATTTTCTTTTAAAACTTTCTTTATTTTCTGATAAAATATATATTTTATCATCCAAAAGGAAAAACAGTTCTGACTCAATGAAGCTACTGATAAACTGCTTGCTTAAAGCAGTGGATCTGTGAAAATTACGTGATTGAGTGGTGAAGATAAACCAAGATACTTCATCCTTGCTATTGGTTTTACTAAAAGAGTTGCAGAAGAAAATTTTGAGTTGCAATTTTCAACCATTTGTCATATGCATGCAAATGCAAAATCTGAAAAAAATGTTTTTGGCAAAACTCAATGGGATGTGTGTGTATGCTCACACATGCATGTGTGTGTGCATGTATGTTTGGCTTTTTGAGGGAAATGACAAAACATGTTTTTATGCAATGGTTCACAGGAAAATCTTATACTCCCATGCCACTGGGAGACCTGTGTTATTAGCCCAGCAGTCATGTCAAAGTGAGGTTGTGCACCATTGGCAAGAGAACTGATTATGCCAATACCACTTCATATGAGGACAGTGCTCAGCCACCGAAGCAGAGACAGAACTAGACAATTACTCAGCACATCAGGGCAGGACTACTCAGCTAGTGTTGAAAAACAAGTTTGTCCTTCTTGGAACCAGTTTTCTGTTTGTATGCTTGTCATTTTTACTTTTGATTACACAACATTCCATTGAGTTTTCCAAATCAGTTCAACTTCCTGATAAAATATATGAATAGTTTGTTTGCACTCCCTTAACCCCCAAATACTCAAAATTGTGTGTGTGTGTGTGTGTGTGTGCGTGTATGAGAGAGAGTGAGACAGAGACAGAGACAGAGAGAAATTGACTTTCAGTTAGTGCTGGTTTTTAACTTGTTTCTTTTCAAGATTTAATAATTCTTTATATTTTCATTTCATATTTCACAGCAATATGGTTTACAGAGAGCAAGTTTTAAGCTTATTATGAAAGTAGTAAAATTTTATAGAGATAATGAGAGAAATTGAGAATAACCTGAAATCTGGAAGAGCTGGGGAACATATGTCATTTCTTCCTAAAATAGAGGAATATGGCAGAGCATATGATCTCACTACTGTAGCCTCAAATAGCAGCAAATTTACAAGGCATAAGATATGCCTACATGCTTATTTAATATATGAGTGTTATTGTGATATTTTATTATATTTATGTTAATGTTCATATTATTTATACTATAAAATATATGCATTTATTTATGTTATTTTATTTTATTCTCCTTACATTTTATTGTTATGCAGACATAATGAACCTAAGGCTTAAATTCTGTTCAGTGATAGATGGGCGTCTACTGCACGTCACTGGTAAATCACACTTTGCCAGTGATCTCTGGGGAAGATGTGGGTGGCTGGATTTTATATGATACAAAATTCCCAGCCCATTAATTAATAAGGGATGATACTGAGCAATTGGTGTATTGGGGGTTAATTATAACAGTCCCTTACTTATGTATATTTAAAATCATCCATGATAATAAACACACACACACACACAACAAATACCTACCACTTAAAAACAGTATGTAAAATTTAGAAAAAATCATCTTGATATTTTTGCAATGTTATAAGGTACATTTTCACTTGAAAAAATGCCATGAAAAAAAGTCAATCGACAAAACGAATAAAGACTTTAAAAAACATCTCTGTAGGTTTGTATTAGACGTCAGATCTAATACTAAACAGATTAGATCTAAATCTGTTAGTACTACTAGAAGACATGCTATCCAGGGAACTGCGTGCCTGCAATGTTATTGAAGGACTAGAAGAATTAAATCAAATAATCAAAATTTGGATTATTAAGCATCAGGGCACATCAGTAGGTTAGGAGACTGCTTTGTTCACCAGAGCTGTCTTTTCATATCCACAGACTAGATCCTGGAAAGGCTGAGGCAGGCCTCGGCAAATTACTAACATCTTCATTTGCCAAATCATTCGTCTGCTTTGCCAAACCACTTCTGCCTTTCAATCTCGTGTAGGTGTATCTAATTGGCGGAACTTGATAGGTCTCCAGAATTGGCTGCAAGCGAGTCTGTAAGATGCATTCCAATTTCTCCAAGTGGAAGTGGGGTGAAATGGAAGTTGAAAGAGGTTATCAACAGTATCTATAAAATGACACTTTCAGAAATGTCCATGATGATAAAATTCATATAAGAGATAGTTTTTGAAGGCCTAAACTTTATAGTGATGAAACCTATCTTTGTGTTTCCCCAAAAGATTAAAAGGATGACTCAACTAACCAATACGATCAAATTTGACAATGCCAGGTGTTCACAAGACACACTTACCTGAAGTTTATGTAGCTCTTTATCTTAATTGCAGATAAAGGAAGCATAGATATTCTTTCTCTCTTCAACTACAAGGTGATATTTTTGAAGAAATAATGTTTCACCTACTTGATTAGATTATAATAGTTGAACAATGAACAAGTTGACCTGTCTCTTAACAAAACAATTATAAACTGGTCAAAATATATAGACAAAAGAGAAACAGGCCAAAACTAAGATGACCCTTTCCTCTTGTGTTGGCCTTTTCATAGTTACAATTGTAAACTTTTTGGAATTAAATTTGTCATCATCTTATATGTTTATAAACTTACTAACTGTGAAAATAATTTTGACAAAATGATTGATGATAATGATATAAAATCATGGTTCATTATCACACTTTATAATAGGATTTTTTCAAGAATTATCTGTATAGAACTATAAATTACAAGAAGGATATTAAAAAACACATAGCTTTTCTTAATAAGCTACTAGAAAAGAATGAATTTGTTCATTCATTCACGCATGCCTCTTGAAGGAAATAGTTAAGAAATGCCTACAACATGCCAGGCTTCGTACTAGGCGCGGAGTACACAGAAGTGGATAAACAGGCATGATCTGCCCTAATGGAGCTTATAGTTTGACAAAGGAGGCACACGGTGAATAAAAACAAAATGTCCGTAAGTTCAACTCTGATTAAGGGCAATGGAGAAAATAAATTTAAGGCGATGATAGAAAATAATGGGTTGGGGTGGGAAGTTATTTCAAAGATGAGGTTATGAGGGCAGGCCTCTCTGAGAGAAAACATTTGAATTGAGATCTTATATATTGAAAGGACTCAGCCATTGATTGCTGTATCATAGTGTGATGTATATATATGGTGTGTGTGTGGGGAGTGTGATTTGTACTGGGAGTCAGAGTATACAGGAACATGTATAGGTGTTTGGATTTTATTAAAAGTGTAATGGAGGAAATTGACCTGAAGTTTTAAATATAGTAATCTACATAGCTCATGGTCAATGCTCTTGGAATAGATGAGATTAAAAAGAGACATTGTGTCAAAAGTAAAAGGGAATAGAATCCAGGATCAAGACCTGGGAAAATCCAACACCTACAAATTCAATAGTGGAAAATAAAGCAAGAGAGGCTGAAAGGAATTGCCAGAGAAATTCAAGGAAAAGTTTGGTATTACAGATGTTCCAGAAACAAATGTCTCACTAAGCAAAAAGTTACCACCTTTGTGAATGTCACTTAGAAGTTTGTTTTACGAGGGCAGAAGACACAAGGGAAGTCAGTGGAGTGAAAGGATGAAGCCACGTTGGAATGGGAGGTGCAAAAACGGAGACTAAAGTGTAGATTTTGGGGGGAAAGGAGAAGGAATATGGCTGTATGAACAGTAAATCTTTTGTGTTTTGTCTAGTTTTGCTTTAATTGTTCAATCTTGCATTCGATGGACATAAAGATTGATGCTCAGAGGGACAGAATATATAAGCAGACATTGAAAAGATCATAGAAATCATTTACAAATCAATTACAAGTTTGATGAGTACATGGTAAAAAATATTCTTTTTTTGGGGTATAATACCACAGATGCTCTGATAATAAAAAGCTTGATGTTTTCAAATTCTGTGCAAATTGCCTTAAAAGCAAGGCATACACTTGTAAGGTATGCAATATATGATTAGGAGACTCCAATGATAAAACTAAATTCCAATAATAAATACATTCTGAGGAAAAAGCCTCAATTTTAGAAAAAGATATATCCAAAATGTCCTGTATGCTCACTGAGGTAAGTTTGTGAAATGTATTTTAGCAAAGCTTGTTTAGAATCAGTCATTAATTTACAGTATCCCATTAGAATTTTACACTGAAACATCTTTGCGGTGATGAATTGATCAGGTAAAAGTCATCTAGTATAGAACTCATAAAGAATTTGTGCTGTTTAAAGGATACATTCATATATTTCCATAGAATATTTTCAATTACTGTAAAGGGCAAATAATATTTAATTCTGCACAAACTAAAACCTTTGGCTATTTGCTTTCTCTCTATAAGATCTGTTTTGTCATTGGGAAATTGCAAAGAGTCCTTTATAGAAGCTTATTACTTTGAATATATCATTAAATGTTATTGTCTGCCAAACATTAGAATATTGTCTATTTTACTTTTGTATCTTTTGTAACAGGTTGTTCTAGCGCCAGATAATATACATGGCAGATTACAGATCACTTAAATTTCTACATTTACATGTAACTAAAAGTAACCTACTTGAAATATTTATATGTACATTTATAATTAGACAAAATAATATATAGTATCTTTCATATGCGTTAATGTTAATTTCAGTTTAAAAGAACATCCTTCCATTTTCTAGACTTGTATATTGAGAAGATTATAGCTTTTTCTGATCACCCACAT
This sequence comes from Cacajao melanocephalus, assembly GCA_963573385.1. Lineage (NCBI taxonomy): Eukaryota > Metazoa > Chordata > Mammalia > Primates > Pitheciidae > Cacajao > Cacajao melanocephalus. The sequence continues at coordinate 123,496 of CAUYLG010009782.1, forward strand.
CTTTCTCCTTATTTGAAAAGCACTTGATGGTGGGTGCAGTGGCTCACCCTTGTAATCCCAGCAGTTTGGGAGGCCGAGGCAGGCGGATCACCTGAGGTGGGAGTTCGGGACCAGCCTGACCAACATGAAGAAATCCCGTCTCTACTAAAAATACAGAATTAGCCAGGCGTGGTGGCACATGACTGTAATCCCAGCCACTTGGGAGGCTGAGTAAGGAGAATTGCTTGAACTTGGGAGGCGGAGGTTGCAGCGAGCAGAGATCACCCCATTGCACTCCAGCCTGGGCAATAAGGGTGAAACTCCGTCTCAAAAAAAACCCCAAAAAAACAGCAACAACAAAGAAAAGTGCTTGTTTTTCTTCTTCTGGGGTTTTGCAAATATGTATTTGGGCAAGATTAATAAATGCATCCAATTGCTATTATTAAACACTGAACTCTAGATTAAATTTTTTCAGGATATTTAGGAGTAATCCAGCAGTTACTATCAAGTTATAAAAATTCACACACTTTTGAGTGATATTGGGGCAGTTATATTCTTTTACATTTCAGATAAAATTTTAAAATATTTATTCATGTAGTAAATATTTGAAAATCTAGTACAAATTAGATCTGGTTTAATCAGTATTTCCCAGCCTTGACTTAGTGAGGCTTCAGAATTACAAGCCAATAGTAGATTCCTTTCAAGTTAGCTTTTTGTTCTGCAACAGATTAGGTTGCAAGTCTGAGTTAAGATGATGGCAGCTTGACTGTATTAAAAACATTGTCATGCTTGAAGGGCTTTGAAGGAAAAAGAGTATATTTTCAGAGAGTGCTTTATAATCATGGAACTTATGTAAGACAACAGTTGTTTATACCTTTGAGAGTAAGAGATTTTCCAATAGTGGAAAGTCTTCTGACTTGTTACTTAGTATGATATATTTGATTACTGTCGGGGACCAGCACGTCTGCCAGGAGGCTCCCGGCCTGCAGGAGGCCTCACCCCAACTCGGAGATGTTCACAACCTAGAGGAGAGAGTGCGCGGAAGAGAAGACAGACAGACAGACAGACAGTGGGGTCTGGAGGACTACCCAGGCGATGCCAGTAACATGCCAGAGTAGCAGGTTTATTGTGTACATAAGTCTGATTATATACCTTTTAGTTCTTCATTGATGACACAAGTTACATTAAACAGTAAATACAGGAATACGGGAACAAAGGAACAAAAGGTTTACAGAGACAGGAATTACCATATCAGGCCCGCTTGGGGTAAACAGCGTCTTAAAATGTTTACAGAAACAGGGATTACCATATCAGGCCCGCACAATGACTCATGAAACCGCCATGGCACGCCCTGTTCTTCGTGTCAGTAGCCAAAATATTTCGCAGAAGTTATGCATCAACACTTCATCCCTTCCCTCAGCTCAACAGCCTCCAGGTGAGAGGTGAAACGTGTATGGGCTCAAGCTCAAAATGGCCATGGTACAGTTAAGCACCGTGAACGGGAGCGATCCCCACAGGCCAGGGTGTGGGAAACTGGCCTTCCGTAGTGAGCTGAGATCAAGCCACTGTACACCAGCCCAGGTGACACAGTCCCGGGGCACTTGGGAATCGCTATGAGTAAAACGGCAAGCCCTGTTCACAATTTAACCAGAGCTACCCTTTCCCCGAGTGATCCTGTTTTGGGGGAATTTATCCTAAACCCAGAGAGTAATGGAACTGGTGCTTAAACTGTTCATGCAGAAGGCTTATTAGAGCATTCCTTGTTCTAGAAGAAAAAAAATAAGCCAAAGCATCCATAGAGCACTCTTCAAACAAGTGATAACATTGTACACAGTCACAGAGCATGTGTGCTAATTCTGTGTGTATTAACTTGGAATGATGTCCATTAGTACGTTTCTAAGTTCAAAAGCATGTTCCAAGGCAATACATTTCATCTCACCTGGTATTCATAAGAAAGAATTCTCTGTGGGTGCGTCATGCAGGTGTATTGTCACAAGTGCTGGAATGGAACAGAAATGAATTTGCCAGATTATCAACCAACTCTGCCTCAGTGAGGCTGACTTGATGCTAGGGGTGGGTTGGGGGAGGGAGACAGGGGAGAGACTATCCATTTTTCCTTTTTCTTTCTTTCTTTCTTTTTTTTTTTTTTTAAGACGGAGTCTCGCTCTGTTGCCCAGCCTGGAGTGCAGGAGTGCTATCTTGGCTCACTGCAACTACGGCCTCCCAGGTTCAAGCAATTCTCTGCCTCAGCCTCCCGAGTAGCTGGGATTACAGGCACTCACCACCATGCCCAGCTAACATTTTTTCCTTATATGCTTGCTTATTTTTTGAATTGTTTGAACAAATGTGCTGTTTTATTTATTTATTTTTTATTTTTCAAGACCAAGTTTCGCTCTTGTTGCCCAGGCTGGAGTGCAATGGTGTGATCCTGGCTCACTGCAACCTCCGCCTCCCAGGTTCAAGTGATTCTCCTGCCTCAGCCTCCTGAGTAGCTGGGATTACAGGCATGTATCACCATGCCCAGATAATTTTGTATTTTTAGTAGAGACGGGGTTTCTCCATGTTAGTTAGGCTGGTCTTGAACTCCCAATCTCAGATGATCCACCTGCCTCAGCCTCCCAAAGTGCTAGGATTATAGGCATGAGCCACTGAACCCGGCCAAACATGCTGCTTTCCACCCACCACCACAAAACTATCAAAATACTGGTAAAGGGCCAGGTGTGGTGGCTCACATCTGTAATTCCAGAACTTTAGGGGGCAAAGGAGGTGGATTGCTTGAGGCCAGGAATTCAAGACCAGCCTGGCCAACATGGCAAAACCCCGTTTCTACTCAAAATACAAAAATTAGCTGGGCGTGGTGGGCACCTGTAATTCCCGCTTGTTGGGAGGCTGAGGCACAAGAATTGCTTGAATGCAAGAGGCAGAAGTTGTAGTGAGCTGAGATCGCGCCGCTGCACTCCAGCCCAGGCGACAGAGCAAGACTCCCAGGCGGGAGTGGGGGGGCCAGGCAGGACTGGGAATGAGGCCTCCCTGCTCATCCTGTGTGGCGCCCCTTGCTGCCACCTCCATCCCAGGGCCTCAGCCCCACGTGGCGCTTGGAAGAGCCCTGGGGAGGGGTGCCTGAGGTCAGGGTGTGGCAGCTTAGTGGGGGACTTTCCCCAAAGACCCCTCTCTAGGTTGGAGTCCCTTGTTGGTGACAGGAGCAGCCGTTCCTAAACCTTCCTCTCCCCACGAGTTGAAGCAGCACGGGCTGCCTGCTGGCCCCTTGGTCAGCTGTGTGAACGTGGCTCCTCTGCACCGGGGATTCCAGGTCTCCGTGGGTAACCGCAGCAGGGACAATAAGCTCGGTGGGTGCGCCGCCCCTGCCTGCGCTGTTTTCCACTGTACGTCGGCATTTAGCACAGGACTTGGCATATCTAGGGTGAACTAAAGAACCAAAGCAGGGCATGGTGGTGTGCCCCTGTCACGCCAGCTTCTCAGGAGGCTGAGGTAGGAGGATCAGTGGGGCCCAGGCCTTCGCCTGGATAGATCGGTTAGATGGCAGAAGCCCCTCACACTGTTACGAGGGAGGGCAGGGGAAGGCGAGGGTCCAGGGGCAATGTTGAGGAATGAGGTGCATTGCCGGACAGATTGGTGGAGGGAGGGCGTCCCTAGCAGAGGGACAAACATCTGCAAGAGCAGAGGGGCGGTGCGTGGCGAGGGGGAGGCTGCAGGGCTCAGGACAGTGGAGCCCTGAATGCCTAGCTAGGGAGCTGGCTCTGCTCCTGGGGATTCTGAATCCCTGATGAAGCTGGGGAAATGGAGATTGATGGAATTAGATTTGCCTTTTAGAGAGAGCCCCAGGGGACAATTTGGGGACCAGATTGGAAGGGCTCCAAGTAGACCGCAGGAACAGCAGTTGGTGGTGGGCGGGGCGGGGGTGCTCTCCAGAGACGGCAGGCGCGCAGTTCTGGGATTTTCTGGAGGCATCTTCAGGAGCCTGGAGACCAGCCCCGGGGAGGGAGGCAGGGGAGGGGGCACCGGGGCCGCCGCTGGGGCTGGGGAGGGTGGGGCGAGAGTCAGTACTTCCTGGCGCTGAGATTTCTTTTTTTTTTTTTTTCAATTTCTTATTGCTGTTGTTTTCAAGAACTCAGTTTGGATTTTATTATAAAATTGATTAGAAACACATTAAAAAAAAAAGCAGCTTTTGGAGCGAACTTTCTTGGAAACTTTCTCAGGAAGTGGGAAAGGGCCTGTTGTCCGGGCTGTGGAAGGGATGGGAAGGACAGAGGTCCCCGAGGCGGCCGCACCCCTCCCAGCGCCCCCTGGGAGCCACGCCCTCGCACTGATCACAGGCTCCGGTGTGTGTGGCTCTCCCAGGAGCCCCCCAGGGCAGGGCAAGGACCCTGAAGAGAAGTACTGGGTAGGAGGCGGCTTTGCTGTCTGAAAGAGGTGGCTGCCTCAGAAGGTCTGACACAAGAGGGCACTTGCCTGGGGTTGTTCCTCACGCCTGAGCCTTTAGCTTCCTCCTCTTTAAAATGGGGACAGTCCCTGGAGCTGTTATAAGAACGAAATGAGAAAAATCCTGTACAGTATTTAGCAATGCCCCGCCCTTCAGAAGGCCTTGGAGAGGAGCCCCCCACCCCCGCCCCCATGGATTCTCTCAGTGAAGTCTCTGACCAGGTGGCTGTAGCTTACCCCTCCAAACTGTCCCTTCTACGGAGCGGGTTGGGTGGGAGGGGGGAAGCCTCCACACACTCCCACCCCCTCACGCCACCGCCACAGCCTCCCCCAGAGGCACCATAGGGCGTCCTTTCCAACTGCCCTTGGGCCCTACCCTCCTGATACCAGGAGACAGCTCCAACCTGACTCTGCTCCTGGCACCTCCTCCTCCTCCTCCAGCTGCCTCCTCAGCCCACCAGGCCTCTCCACTCCCACCCGCCCTGGCCTGCACCACCCTGGTGCCTCATCTGCTGACCTCCTCTGGGGCATCTGTCCTGACGGCTTACTCCTCCAGTTCGCTCCTGCACCATCTCCTGGAGCCCATCCTCTCCACTCACCCCCATAATTCTGCCATGAGCCTTGGAGCACCCCTTATGATCCTCTTCTCCATCACGAGCATCCCACCCACTCCTATGGGTTCACCACCTTCTTGGACACCGTCTCCCATTGTCATCCATGGCCTAAGTCACCCTGCCCAGCCCCCTCCACAGAACCAGCGCCTTGTAGCCATCTGAACCGGGCATCCTGGGGGCTCTCAAATATACCTCCAACCCCAACCCTGTCACCCTGCCCCTACACCTTGGTCAAGGGTGACACTCCCGCCAGGCTCTTTGCCTCCCTGTCCCCCATCCAATCAGACCCAATTCTTCACCCAATGCCCTGTGGGTGCCCTGCCTTAGGGGGGGCTCAGCAGCCCCTCACTGGCCACTCCAGCCTCCTGGGTGATCCCCTCGCCCTCACCATAGCCTCAGGCCCCACTGAGCTGGACTGACCTTCTGGAGATGTCACTGTCTCCCTCTCCCTCCCCTAAACCACTGAAAATCCTTCAGGACTCCACCATGCAAAGCAGCCCACTGCTTCTCAGCCATCATCGACGACTCAGCCTTTCCCCGGCCCTGCAGTGAGCGGCCCCCTTGCCTCTCTGCCCTGGGAGGGGACTGGCAACAGGCTCCCCCACCTGGAGTCTGCTCCCTCCCAAGGGTGCCAGGCACTGGCATATGGCAGGCTGCCAGGAAGATGGCTCAGGATGGGCCGGTGGGGCTCAGAGGTTCTGTCACCCGAGCGGTCCCTCTGGTGGCTGCGTTCCTGGAATTCCTCTTCCTCCAGCCCTCAGGAGGCCAGGGTAGGTCCACCCACATGGCCCTCATTGCTCCAGGGTTCCTGGAGAAAGGCCCCAGCTGTCTTGGGAAGAGGCTCACCTGCTCTTGGCCTCCCCAGCCCTCAGATCTGCATGAAACGTGGCTTCCAGGCCTGGCTGCCTACAGGTGGGTGGTCACTGAAGCTCACTTCTAGGGGCTGAGGGCTGCGCATGGCTGGAGGTTTCAGGGAAGGGTTAGGCCAGACCCCCAGCCCAATACTGGCACCTTTGAAGGGGGCACAGTGTGGCCGTTAGGATCAGGCTTTATATCCTGGCTGACACTTAATAGCTGGGTGACCTTGGGTAAGTCACTTCTCTGTGCCTCAGTTTCCCCATTAGCAGGTGGTAATGGTGCTTTGCTTTGCAGGGTGGTGGTGAGGAGTCAGTGAATGCATGAGAAACATACAGGGCAGCAGGGCTCTGTGCACTCTGGCCATCTTATACCATCTTTCTCAGCAGTCCCAGGCCTCACGGCCACTGGCTCCATGCGCCCTCCTTCAGCTACAGCCCTGGGCCTCCTGCTCCCCATTGGGGTGGCCCAAGACCCTAGGGCTCAATGATGTGATGACAACAGTGTTTAGCAACCGGCAGAGAGCGCGCGTGCGGTGCAGGGGGCTGGCTCTGACCTTAGCATTTGCCTGTTTCCATGGTGTAAATAAACAACCCTGCCCTGTCCCGTTTCCAGCTGCTGTGGATGTGGCGTTGGAAGAGGTGCTTGGTGGCACACCAGGGTATGACATCTCCACCACACAGACACAAGAGGTGTGGACAATCTCAAAAGCAGAAATGATAGTCAAGCGTGAACACATCATCAGGAAGTGGTTGTGCTGCATATTACCTTTGCTCTTTTGACATACTTTGTGAGCATATGTAATTTAATTTTTAATGATGGCTACACTTGACTGTCCCGTGACTTGACTGAAATGTGGACAGCTGCTCTCCCAAGCAGGTCCAAATTAGCCCCAGACCTCCACGATGCTGTGCTGTACCCTCTCACCCAGGGCACCAGGAGCTGCTCTGAGAACTCTGTGGGGCTGGCATCAGCTTGCCTTCTCCTCGTCCCAGGTGTCACCTCTTTGGAACAGCACGTTTAAGCAGGGGCTGCCTCTGGGTTTCTCTGTGTAGCCTATGTTCAATCCTAGGGACCCTCACTCCTGGCCCCTTGGTCTGCTAGTCACCTCCCACCCAAGGTTAAAAAGCACAGGGTTTCTAGCCAAGTGTGGTGGCATGCACCTGTAGTCTCAGCTACTCAGGAGGCTGAGGCAAGAGAATCGCTTGAACCCGGGAGTCGGAGGTTGCAGTGAGCAGAAACTGGACCACTGTATTCCAGCCTGGGAGACAGAGTGGGACTCTGTCTCAAAAAACAAAACAAAACAAAACAAAAAAACACAAACCCCAAGGTCTCAGTGGCTTACAACCAGGTGTACGTCCTGCTCATGCTGCATGTCTGTCATGGGTTGACTGATGGAAGCTCTGGGCAAGTCATCTCCACTCTGAGATCCAAGTTGAAGGCGCAGCCCTTATTTGGTACACTTCCTGTCTCCTGGCAGAGATAAAAGTGAACCCTGGAACATCATGCTGACTCTGCAGGTTTCTCCTTAGAGGTGGCACCCCTCATTCATGCTCTCGTCATTGACCAAAGCAAATCACATGGCCGAGCCTGGTGCAAAGGTGTGTGGAGTGCCGCGCTCTCTGGGGAGGGGTAGTACAATTTCAGGCGGAAGAATGTCTACTTCAGCTCCTCTATTATCACTGTTATTACTCAGCCCCTTCTACAAACTGGAGGTCATGCAGGGGCTTCACACACGACCCCAGCCTGCTGTCCCAGGTGTCGTCACCCCCAGCTGGGCCAGAGTCCTCCATTCAGAGCCTGATGAGTGGGGACCATTTCAGAAACTCAGGGACTAGCTAAACCCACCAGGCCCCAAATCTTGATCATAGCCCACTCTGTGCATCCACCCACTGACAACTCCATCCCCATGAGCCCCAGAAACCCGTCTCCCATGGCCTCCACACTCTCCTAATCCCAGCCTCCACCCACGGCCTCCACACTCTCCTAATCCCAGCCTCCTCCCATGGCCTCCACACTGTCTTAATCCCAGCCTCCTCTCTGAATGGGCTGCCTCCTCCTGGGCTGGGTGTTCTCTGTAGACTCATTATCCATCTCCATCCTGCTCCTCCCAAAATGCCCCATCCACAGCAGGGCCCTCTGATCCACCAAGGCCCTGGTCATCCCCCGTCCCCACCTTCTTCATGCCTCCCTACTTGCCCAGTGACAATCCCCAAGTCTTGTCAGTTCTAACCCCAGAACATCCCGCAAATCCTCCACTCCTCTCCATCCCATTGTCCTGCCCTGGTCTGGCCTGGGCCACCACCAAAGGTCTCCTAACTGGGCCTGATAATTTTTCCTTTCTCCCTTTTCATCCATTCTTTGCACTGAAGCCAGATGGCCTGAGAGAGGCCATCTCTTCCTGGTCTCCCTCCCCGTTGAAAGTGCCCTCTTGACATGAAGTTGCCCCACTGTCCAGATGCTCCTCTCTCCCCTGCCCATGGCTCAGTCCTCAACCCTCTTGTCCCTCGGCCACGGCTCCAATCAACATCTCTGGGTGGACACTCACTTCCTCTCCTGTCCACTCAGTTTCCCAGCTGGCTGGTGGACATCTGCCTGCAGAGATGCCTGGGCAACCCCAAACTAATGCGTTCCACATCCACATCCAAACTCCGGATTGCCACCCTCCTGGCCCCCTCCCTCTCTTCACTCCTGACTGCTGCCCTCCCAAACCCCTCCCTCCCTCTAGAGAGCCCCATACTTGGGCCTCCTTGTTACATGGTCTCCACCTGCCAACACCAGCTCTGCCGTCCTCCTCTCCCTCAGCTCCACAGGCCATCATCAGGTCCTCCCCACCTCCTGCTCCCAACACCACCATCCTGGTTCTCCTTCCCAAGCACTGAGCACAAGGCCCTGGAGAGTGCACGCTGAGACTGTGAGAATGAGCCGCCACATGCCTCAGCTGTTCACTCATTCAACAGTGATTTATTGAATGCCATGGACCAGGCATGGTGCACAGCCACTGGGATGCAGTGCTGAACAAGAGATGAGCCCCCCTACCCTGGACGGACTCATATCCCAGCAGGGGTAAACAGCCAGTCACTTCAGAAACCAAATCTCCGGTCCGTCAGAGTGCCACAGGAAAGGTACGCTGAGCAAGGGCAGACAATGCCAGGCAGGAGTGCCACTGCACGGGGTGAGGGGGAGGCCCTCCTCCCTGGAAAGGGCGGCATGATCCTAGTGGGCCGAGGTCAACCACCAGGGCCAAATGGAACACAGCTCACACTCTCAGGAAGACATCCCAAATCAAAATCCAGGGATTTTGTTTCTTAACCTTTCAACTGGAAACACTTCTTGCTACCAGGATGGGGCATGGGGTCAGTGTTTGGGGAAACAGAGTGGGTGTCTTTTGCTGAACAGACTTTTGTTTTCTTAGGTTTTGAACTACATGAATGCATTTCATTTTTTGAAAGGAAAAACTGAAATAGGAAAGAATCATTTTCATGGAACTACTTCCCTACAGGGGGCCTGTTTTCGCATCTGCCAACTTCTGCTGAAACACTGCAGATGGAGAAGGGAGAAAGTCATAACCCTGAAGATGGCATTCACCAGCCTGCCAGCACCAACACCACTGTGCTGGCATGTGAGTACGGCGCACCCTAGGCTAACAATCACCACACTGAGACTGGCCCCCTTTTGCGGGAGGGGAGACTCAGGAAGGTGGAAATCAGGACATCTGCCAGGAGCCGACAAATCCCTCTGGGACTCTCATACCTCAGAGGCTCTCCAGTTTGGCTATTGCTAAATTTGGACTAGCCCCACCACTGATCTGAATATCCATGTCAATCACTGCTGCATCCTATTTGGAATGCCCTTACTAAAGACTGAGATTTAGCACAGATGCGGGCTGCCAGTCCGATAAGAGACTCAAAGAATGAGGCAGCCCTGTTTCTAGTTTCAGCCAGTGCATGTCGTGTCCAGACCCCAAAAGGGCGACCCCAGCTGAGGTTCCCACCCTCCAGAAGCTGGCACAGGTGGCAGTGGGTTTCCTATGGAGGCAGCTCATTCATAACACATAAGGAACCTTCTGCTCCTGTGAGGAGAATGTATTTTAAACTTGGGAAGAGTCATAATTCTGGAATGTTCCACATGTTGCCAGCTTTAATCTTCTACAATCATAGGACCTCTCTGTGAGGAGGAACCACTGGCATGTGTGGGTGTGGAGGGTCCCCCTCCCGGTTAGCAGGATGTGGTGGGCCTGTGCTAGCTTTATGATTTGGATTGTGTCCTGCACATAACACCTGTGAGAACAGAAGTGGGACTGGGACAGTGCAGGAAGTGTCTTCTTCATGAGGTGGTAACCAAAAGGTATGGTGATACAAGAGGATTCTGGAGGCTGGGCACGGAAGCTCATGCCTGTAATGCCAGCACCTTGGGAGGCCGAGGCGGCTGGATCACTTGAGGTCAAGAGTTCGAGACCAGCCTGGCTAACATGGTAAAACCCTGTATCTGCTAAAAACACAAAAATTAGCCGAGTGTGGTGGTGGGTTCCTGTAATCCCAGCTACTGGGATGGCTGAGGCAGGACAACTGCTTGAACCCGGGAGGTGGAGGTTCCAGTGAGCCGAGATCCTGCCACTGCACTCCAGCCTGGACAACAGAGCAAGACTTTATCTCAAAAAAACAAAACAAAAAAAAAACACAAAAGGATTCTGAGTATAACAATCTCAGTATAGCCAGCAGGTGACTCCACTTCTCCTAAAATCTTGTCCTTACTTGCCACTCATCACATCCCTAGATCTGCAGGGCCAGCCCTTTTCTACCTACCTATGACCCCTCACCAGCAAGGGAAGGCCACGGGACCTCAGAAGCCTGTGGTGCTAAGGATGAAGACTCTAGTGAGAGAAGGGGCTCAGCCCTAGTGAGGAGGTTCTGGGAAGCAGGACACTCCCTTGGGAGCATCTGTGTGAGAGGTAAAGGTCCAAGTAGCTTGGGCACACTGACTTCCCGCTGAGGAAGGCAGGGCCCCTCACATCTGCAGTGGCCGTGTGTGCATCAGAGAGCAGCATGGCTGCACATGTGAGAACTGGGTCAACAGGAATCCTGTCCCCATTCCATGTCAAACAGTCTTCCCCAGACACAAAGGTTCCGGGATCTGAGGCTTCCCTCTTCTAAGGCTCAAAATGCGTTCTGTTTCCAGACGTGCTCATCTTTGCTTGCCTTAAGGACTCAATTTCAGCCCAATCCTTGACGCTCAGACGAACTGGGACAGGTTGGGAACTTTAATGTTGAGATCGCCAATGTTGATGTTCCGAGGAATCTCAGGCAGGTTGATGTTTTTCACGGCAGACACGGCCCGTGCAGGGGCTGCTGAAAGGCCACCCTGAGAAGAAATGAGAGGTGAGTATCAGACAAATTCTCAGTGTTATCTGCTTAATGCTAAAAAAAAAAAAAAAAAAAAAAAAAAGCAAAAACCAAAACAAACAAGCAAACAAAATAACAGGTGAGGGATCCCTAGAAAAATTCCAAACTGAGCACATACAACACAAGTTTTAATTTTCCCCCTTATTCCTCAAAAGTAGCCAACAAAACAATCTTGAGGTTAGATGGGGTTTGGCGCAGGGATGCAAGGCCTGCAGTCCCACCAGACACCCTATCCTCAGAGGTGGGTGTGGCCCATGCAGTTTCACAGCACCCGCATCTCACAGTGCCTGGTGCATGGTGGGTGCTCAATAAATGCTGAAATAATCTCAGGTGGTTTGTCAGGGGCACTTTTTGCAAGAGACTGAAGACTCTTACTGAAAAGTGCAAAGTCACAGGGAAATTCTTAAAAGGAAAAGGAAAGTCACAGCTCTAGGGCAACTGCTTGCCAACTAATGTGAGATGAAGAGAGCTGGCTTTAGACGTGTTCATGTGGCAACAAGCTGGGAGTCAGTAACATGCAGAAGGTGGGGGGTCACAGACACAGAAGGGCTGGTGACAAAGTGCAAAGAGTACAGACATCTACAGCCAACCCCACCTGCCAGGCTCACCCCCACGTGGGGAGAAGGGGAAAGGTGGATGAAGACTGTCTCACAATCCTTCTTCCACTATTGCTTTCCTTCCGGATACCAACTCCGATTCTGCCCTCACCCAGCAAGTCTCCATTCCTTCTCATTTCCAACCCCCTTGCCTCTGACTCACTTACTATTCCTGGAATCTTCCCAGCCTACATTTCTGAAAGAACTATAGCTGCCACAATAGCTGTGGTCTGGAAAAGCTTCTTCAGCAGGACTGCCAGTCCTCACAGAAAGAAGAATTCCTGGTTTCGCAAGATCAGGTTCCGTTATACAAGGGAAAGAAGCTCTTTAAGACACTCAGATAATTAAAAAGGCAATTTGGTCAGCTATTTCTGCATGTGAAAGTATACATATGTAACCTCTGCACCCTGGTAAGGCTAAGAAAGGGGATGGAGAGACCTCAGAGGGAAGGGACAGAATTCACATGAACATCTGTACCAAAACCAGCACCATGTGGGGGTGGACTGGGGTATGTTATTTCCAAACCTAGCCCAGACTCTAGTGTTTTTTTATAAGGCTAACTGGAAATAAGGAAACTGGCAACTCTGAGGTCTGAAAGACACCACGAGAAATGGCTGCTAGGAGATCAGACTCACAGAGCACAGAAACTAGGAAACCACACTGCAATAGGAGGAGAGGGCTCTGGGTCCCTCCAGGGAGCCAGCAGCTTTGAAAGGAGGAATTACAAACCACAAACATGGGCCATAGCCCCCAGGCCAGAAGCTGTGTGCCTTCCTCTGCCATCTGGCTTTTCCATTCACTCTTCTACCCTGGAAGTCTGAGGTTTCAAACCTTATTACCTGTTCAATTTTCAAGGACGGTTGACCTTCAAATCCATCAGTTTCAGTGGACTCAAGGAAGAAAGAAGATGAGTATAAAACATTTCCTGAGGTTTCACAGCAACACAAACCAACACATATACACACTCCCACCTCTGCCCAGGTTTTCTCTAACCAGCCAGGGCTAGAGCACAGCTGCTTGCTCACCTCAGATTTCTCCAGCCTGTTTTGAGCTTCAATCTGAGCCACGATTTCATTCATGTTTGTTTCCAACACCATCCCACCCATCACCACCTCCTGGAGGATGTAGTGCACCTAAAGGGGAAACAGAAACCAGAAGAGTCAGGAACGTCTGTGGTGGTCAGGGTATATAGCCCATAAGGTTTCCTTGTCCTGCAGCAGCAGAGTGGTCAGATATGACACCAGGGCCTGATTCACAACTCAGACACTCAAGCCCTCCTGCTCATCCACCTCTCCAGGGATACCACGAGGGGTCCCTCCCAGGTCTTGGCACATCACAACATGAATCTCTCCCATCAGCAGGGATACAAGTAGATGCCTGGCTACACTCAATGCAGTGAGGTGGCAGCACAAGCAGAGGCTTCAAAGTCACACAGCTCTCGTTTAAATTCTGGCTCTGCTACTTGCTAGGTGGGTGGCCCTGGGCAAATTATCTTTTTTTTTTTAAACAGAAGACGGGTTTCACCATGTTGGTCAGGCCGGTCTTGAACTCCCGACATCAGGTGATCCGCCCGCCTTGGCCTCCAAAGTGCTTGGATTACAGGCGTGAGCCACCACGCCCGGCCGCAAATTATCTTTAAAGTGCTTCAGCTTCCTTCCAGGATTGCAGTGAGGGCTGGATGAGATAAACGTGTAGATCACCCAGCCTGGTACCCAGGATACACAGTGTTCTAAGTAAGAAATGATGGCGTTCACTATTAATATTATCACCATCTACACTGACTGTCATTAAGTAGTAGGTCCAGCTATGACTGAATAATCCCTATCCAAGCAGCTGAAACGAACATCTCCCACCTTCCATAAGGCAGATCCTCCAGCCTGTGCTCCACTGGAGGGACGTGATGAGAGCAAGATAGAGCCCAATTCCTTTGCACCCATCCTCACCTCATTTCTTACCGCTTAGATTAGAAAGCAAATTCAGCATAAACATCTTTCTAAGCACGAGGCTCACATTTAGGCTCAGGTTCCATCCAGCCAGCAGTCAAACAAAGCTGAATCTCAGTGTACCAGTGTGTTCGGTCAAGTTGGTAAGATAGCAAGTACAACCTTCTATTATTAACTAATTGCCAAATGATTGGGATAGTCCTAGGGGAGGTCAGAGAAGAAAGGGAACAGTGGCTACAGAGATGAGAGAGCTTCACAGAGACAGTGGGAGGGCTGAAGCTGGGCTCTGACCTCAGAGAAGTAGGGAAAAAAATTCAGGTAGAAGGCATTGGAAGGAGCAGTTCAGCTGGTGTATGCGCAAGTATGCAGAGCTCCTGGATCTGGCTGGGATGGCAACTTTATGCAAGAGAGAGGCTAAGACAAGGCTGAGAACATAGTTTGGTCTGGAACAGGGCTTCTCAGCCAGGGTGCTAGTGACATTTGGGGCCGGATAATCCTCTGCTGTGGGGCTGTGCTGTCACTGTGGCGTGTTCCCTAGCATCCCTGGTCTCTACTCATTAGGTGCTATGGCACTCCTCCAGCTTGGCCATCAGAAATGTCTCCAGAAGTGTCTTATGTGTTTCGGGGGCAGACTCACCCCAGCTGAGAACCACTGGTCTAGGGTCTAGAGGCAACCAGCAATTGACTCTGTAAGCAATGGAGAGTGAAGAAGAAAGATGTGTCTGCGTGTCTGGGACTTGTGCGCTTTTGGCATCTGCTCTGACATCGGCTGGGCTCCCTGTATTTTACCCTCAGTAAGTGCAGGGACTTCTGATCTTGAGGACACAGTGTAACAAATCAAATGTATTCCTTGTATGTGTGTCCACACAGCCTTATCAACCACTGTTCTGTCTACATACACACACACACACTCTCATGAGGCGTTTTCACATTTTATACAATATGAATTATTCATTAGCTATATCCAAATGAAGATTTAATGGTAAAAGTCTCATATTTAGATAATTTACAAAACGTTAAGACTGGTTTTAAAATTATTCCCTGGGGAAATTCCACTGTTTATACTTCCCCACAAGAAATAGGACTCTGAAAACAGTATGGTGGTTCCTCAAAAAATTAAAAACAGAGTTACCATATGGTCCAGCAATTCCACTTTTGGTATACACTCAAAAGAACTGAAAGCAAGGACTTGAAGAGAATGTGCACACCCATGTTCATAGCAGAATTATTCACAACAGCCAAAAGGTGGAAGCAGCCCCACTGTCCATGAACAGATGAATGGATCAACAAAATGTGCTGCATAAATACAATGGAATATTATGCAACCTTAAAAAGGAAAAGAATTTTTTTTTGTTTTCATCTGAATTGAGATGCTGTAAAAGGGAAGGGAATTCTGACACATGCTGCAACATGAATGAACCTTGAAGATACTATGATAAGTGAAACGACCCACACACCAAAGGATGAAGACTGTGTGATTTCACTCCTAGGAGGTACCCAGAGTAGTCAAATTCAGACAGAAACTGGACTGGGGCTGCCATGGGCAGGGGGAAGATGCTGTTCCAATAGAGAGGAGCTGTTTTGCAAGATGAAGAGCTCTGGAGACAGACGGTGGTGACCACTGCACAACAGTGTGGACACAGAGCTGTCAGCTTAAAAATGGTGAAGATGGTAAACTGTATGTTACATATTTTACCATAATTTAATAAAAAAGGAGAGAAACAGTCCTCTATACCTGCACTTTTTTTTTTTTTTTTGAAACGGAGTCTCTGTCACCAGGCTGGAGTACAGTGGCACAATCTTGGCTCACTGCAACCTCCGTCTCTTGGGTTCAAGTGATTCTCCTGCCAGCTTCCCAAGTAGCTGGGATTACAGGCGCCCACCACCACCATGCTCGGCTAATTTTTTGTATTTTTAGTAGAGACGGGGTTTCATCATGTTAGCCAAATGGTCCTGATCTCCTGACCTCATGATCTGTCCGCCTTGGCCTCCCAAAGTGCTGGGATTACAGGAGTGAGCTACTGCGCCCAGCCTGCCTTCACTTTCTATATGAAGAAACTGATACATTTTATATATGAGGAAAAGGGAATAAAACGATCCCAATGTCATGTATAGTAGTAGCAGAATGGTGTTGATTCCAGAGCTCATGTTCTACCCTTTATATCATACTTCCTCAGAACCCCAAACTATGTCTTCTATTCTATTCATCCCTGACCCCTAATCCATATGAAATCATAAGACTTGCCTTTGGTGTGTCAAGATCTTGTATTAATTCTTCCATGCTTTATGTCCAAGGCCTACAACAATGCCCAGAGTAGGCACGCTGAATGAATGAAAGGCTTTTCATAGATCTGAGTAGCATATTCCTTGGGCGTTAGGGACTTGGAAGATGGACAACAGTGTGGTAGTGGGGGCTTTATGGAGAAGGTGTAGTAAAAGGTCTAATCCATGATGTCGTGGTGACTAGAGTCTGGTTAACAGAAAAAGTCAGTTAAAACTTCTATTTAACACTGCACCATAAAGTCAGCGTTTTCAAATGCTGTTCAAAATGTGTTCCAAATGCAAAAAGAAGAAATAAAAATGCAAACTCCATTTTTGTTATAACTAGAGGATATCCAAAATTCCAAACCCCCAAACAGGTAGAAAAGCTGTCAAAAGTAGGGAGCTCAGGCAGGGACTCCTTCGCTTCACAGAAGGAAAAGAACGAACACTACGGGGAGAGGACACGGGAGCTGGAGATACCAGAAACATCTGCAAAAATATGTACTTTCTGAGGATGAAGGACACACTCTGGTACCAAATTAATTCCTTGTTTTTAGAAGGCAGGAATGTCCTTGGAACTGAAGTAGAGGCTAAATGAGAAACCACACCAGCTACGTTTGCCTCACACTCTGTGGCAGTGGAGAAGACATCCTTTACATGTGGAGATGCTAAGAGACACCTTGCCTATCTCGACTGGCTGGCTAGAGTCAAAGGGTAAATGAACTCACCCAGAACCCTAAGTCAAGGGAACAACGGCAGCCAGCCCAGAACACAATCTTGGTAGCTCCCCCAACAAGCATCCTGCAAACAGCTGGTCCCTGAAAAACTCGCCTATTTAAAGATATGTATACAAAAAACCTCAACAGGATCTATATAAATATACAACGAGAAAAAATTAGGAAAGAAATAGGAAAACCAAATGGCAGACTAAGATCATAGCCTGGAAAAGGGGCTCCATGGGCTAGATAAAGTGGTAATACAATATTTTACACAACAACAAAAAAAGAAAACTTGATAAAATAGTTGCCTCATGAAACGAGAGCTCAAAGCCGAAATGCAAGAGCTTTGGCAGACTCAGGGAGACAGGAAGAGAAGACAAGCTGTATACGAGCAGAACTGAGGAGAGAAGTGAAAGGAAAAATACTGTTACAGAAATGACGGTGAAACTGGAAGACGCAAAGGGAGAAGAGACAGTAGTGTGCTAAAAACACACTAGGAAGAAAAGGGGAGATACGGAAAAAAATAAATGAAACCAAAAAGGGCTAAAAGGAATAGAGAGGAAACAGTTACAAAAGACAGGAAAGGAGATGCAATATTTGCATAAAAGAAAACTTTAACATGAATGCGAAAAATATGTAAAGATATGTTCATAAAGATAGAATCCAAGATGTTTCTGAACTATTTAAGGACTGGGGTCTACATACTGAAAGGTCACACGGTATCCCAGGGAGAACAAATTCAGAACGGGCAGCGCCAAGAGACACCTTTAGGTAAGATTTCTGGGTTTCTGGAACCAGGCAAAAAGATCAAATCACTTAAAAGAGGGGCAAAATCATGAAAATGTCCACATTAATATTTAATGCTAACAGAAAAAAGGAACAATATTGACAAAATTCTCAAGGACAGAAGTGTGACTCAAGGACTTTACCCCCAGTCAACTGTCCAGCAAGGGTAAGAGAATGGGGACCATTGTTCCCAAGTATTTATTTTTCTTTTTTTTTTTTTTGAGACGGGAGTTTTGCTCTTTCTCGCAGGCTGGAGTGCAATGGTGCGATCTCAGCTCACCACAACCTCCGCCTCCTGGGTTCAAGCGATTCTTTTGCTTCAGCCTCCAGAGTAGTTAGGATTACAGACATGCACCACCATGACCAGCTAATTTTGTACTTTTGGTAGAGACAGGGTTTCTGTCACAAAAATACTTGACCACACCTGGCCAAGTATTTCTTAAGGAATCTACAAAAGGAAGCACTTGTGCCAACCAAGAGCTGACTGGAAAACCTATGGCAGGGCCAGGCGCGGTGGCTCATGCCTGTAATCCCAGAACTTTGGGAGACCAAGGCGGGTGGATCACTTGTGGTCAGGAGTTCAAGACTAGCCTGGCCAACATGGTGACACCCTGTCTCTACTAAAAATACAAAAATTAACTGGATAGTAGTGGTGTGTGCCTGTAATACCAGCTACTTGGGAGGCTGAGGCAGGAGAACTGCCTGAACCCAGGAGCTGGTTGCATTGAGCCAAGATCACACCACTGCACTCTAGCCTGGGCAACAATAATGAAATTCCGTCTCATAAAAAAAAAAAAAAACCCAAACAAAAAACTATAGCAGAAAGTCTTATGGTGAGCAATGAAACTACTTAACTGTAGGTCTAAGACTAAAATAGGATTAGCATAACAACAGAGCATAAACACTACATGCTTTGACAATGTGGAAAACTTCAGCCAGCAAAAACTAGGAAGAGATGAGGGGAAAAAGGAGGGAAGTAGAATACAAACACTGATTTCCTCACCCTCAGCAACGGAGAGTCCATGGACAGCATTTAAAACTGATAACTAAAGTAATGAAGATATGGTTAATCTGATTTTTACTGTGACTTTTCCCATGAATGTCCAAACCGATCATCATTTGCTATAAACAAAACTTTGAGAGCCAGTAAACTTTTCACTAGGGCCAAAAAAAACGTCTTCTTCCTTTTTCTTTTTCTTTTTCTTGAGACAGGGGTTCGCTCTGTCACACAGGCTGGAGTGCAGGAGCATGATTATAGCTCACTGCAGCCTACAGCCTTCTCCTGGGCTCCAGCAGTCCTCCTGCCTTAGCCTTCTGAGTAACTGGGCCTACAGGCATGTGCCAACATGCCCATTTTTAAATTTTTTTTTATTTTTAAGTGGAGATGAGGTCTTGCTATGTTGCGCAGGCTGGTCTTGAGTGCCTGAGCACAAGGGATCCTCCTACTGCGGCTTCCCAAAGTACTGGGATTACAGGTGTGAGCCAGTGTGCCCAGCCCAGAAGGATCTCTTCTGCTGAGTAGAGTTCTATGCCATTAAAAGGTTGCCAAAAAACTCACCTGGAGGCATCATCTACAGTTTCCAGTTTCTCTGAAGTTAGATGTCAGACTGAGATGAAATAGTAAGTACAGACACCCTAGATTTTCAGGATCCTTCTACCTGCACTCGTCCACAGTTATCTTGCCCAAACCTAATTCAACTTCATTTCCTTTTTAAAGTAATTTGTCCTTCCAAAGTATTCTTCTTAGTTTTCATAGAATAATTTTATTTATTTTCCTTTTTTTTTTTTTTTTTTGGAGACAGAGTCTCACTCTGTTGCCCAGCTGGAGTGCAGTAGCGCAATCTCAGTTCACAATAGCCTCTGCCTCCCAGGTTCAAATGATTCTCTTGCCTTAGCCTCCCAAATAGCTGAGACTACAGGTGCCTGCCACCACACCCAGCTTATTTTTAGTAGAGACGGGGGTTTCACCATGTTGCCCAGACTGGTCTTGAACTCCTGAGCTCAGGAAATCCTCCCACCCTGGCCTCCCAAAGTGTTAGGATTACAGGCATGAGCCACCACGCACAGCCAGATAATTTTCTTTTCTACCTCATAGTTTAATCTGTGTATTATTTAATCAATTACATAATTACAGTACCAGTTGACTGGCATAAACAGATCTGGTAACATCACAACTGACCTTTGGTAAGCAAAATGACTCAAGTGGTTTAAGTGAGCAATGGATGAGCAAACAGCTGCCCGTGTTAATCCTGCTAGTCAGTTCAGACCTTGTCCACTGAATATGAAGCTGACCATGAAAAATGGCTAACATTTCTCTGAGTGGAGATAGAGGGGACGTGAGAAAGTTGGAGGCTGCCAAGCATGAGTGTGGGGAGCAAGCAGTCAAAAACCAATACTGAACTCATGTGCCTACAGAACTGGAGGTACAGTCAGGGCACAAAGAAGGGTTTTGTTAAACAACAGAAGTTGGCTGATGGGCTGACCTTGAGGATGCAAGCAGAAATCTAGGTAAATACCTGAGAACACTGAGAGAGAAAGTTAGAAACCAACACAGGGAGGCTGGCAGGGAAGGCAAATCAGAGATTTGAGTCATTCAGATGGATTCGAAACCACAGGAATAGAAGGCAAGAGGCTATGTCTTCGAGAGGCCTAAACCCAGCCTCAGACAGTGTGCACTGAACAAATACGAATTATCGAATAATAATAATTCAACTTTCTACTCAGCAAGCATGGGAAATAATGACACTAGCAAAATTCATTCAGAAGTGTTAACAGAGTGTAAACAAAAGTGCAGCTGTGCGCGGTGGCTCACGCCTGTAATCCCAGCACTTTGGGAGGCCAAGGTGGGCGGATCACCTGAGGTCGGGAGTTTGAGACCAGCCTGACTAACATGGAGAAACCCCAACTCCATTAAAAAAAAAAAAGTGCTACTGATATTTTAGTTCTTGCCAAATCCAACGGTAATTTAACCTAAAAATAATTATAACCGGGATGAGTTTCGTCTGACATAAAGATTAGAATAACCCCAATAAACCAACAGGATATCTTGATATAAGGGGAAGGCAATAAAGAAAATACTTTGGTTGATAAATCTGAAATCTAAAAAGGTAAAATGAGGCATAGATACTGATGTTTTCCAAGATCAAGTTACATAAGTTTATGGCCACATTTTAGTGAGTGAAAGTTGGTGTTTTTAGCTCTGTCCCATTTAAAGTTTCCTCTTGGAACCTCTCAAAACAGTCAACAGTAGGAATGAGTATTGTAGTCAAAATGTCAGTTCCTCTAAAGACAATTTAACCTGCTATTGAGTCTCTCCACTTTCCCCCAACACCTCTGGACATCTGTGTCTCTTCATTTTTTTTTTCTTGAGACAGGGTCTTACTGTGCCGCCCAGGCTGGAGTGTAGTGGCATGATCTTGGCTCACTGCAACCTCTACCTCCCGGATTCAAGTGATCCTACTACCTCAGCCTCCCTAGTAGCTGGGACTACAGCCGCACAACACCACGCCTAATTTTTCTATTTTTTTGGTAGAGATGGGGTTTTACCATGTTGGCCAGGCTGGTCTCAAACTTCTGACCTCAGGTGATCCATCGACCTCAGCCTCCCAAAGTGCTGGGGTTATAGGTGTTAGCCACCACACCCGGCCTCATTTTTTCTTGTCTAGGATGCTGTCACCTCATCCTCCATCCCTTAAGGTACTTGCTTCTGTAACTGGACCCACTTACTGTCTGCAACACAAAATTAACCTCTACAGACAAAAGTAGATTAAGACCAGGCATAGTGGCTCATGCCTGCAATCCCAGCATTTTGGGAGGCCTAGGATGGAGCACTGCTTGAACCCAGGAGTTCAAGATTAGACTGACCAACATAGTGAGACTTCTGTCCCTATTTTAAAAGAAGTTTAAAAACTAGCTAGGCTGCCAGGCGTGGTGGATCATGCCTGTGATCCCAGCACTTTGGGAGGCCAGGCAGGTGGATCACCTGAGGTTGGGAGTTCGAGACCAGCCTGACCAACATGGAGAAACCCCGTCTCTACTAAAAATACAAAATTAGCTGGGTGTGGTGTGGCACATACCTGTAATCTCAGCTACTCTCAAGGCTGAGGTAGGAGAATTGCTTGAACCCAGGAGGCAGAGGTTGCAGCAAGCTGATATCATGCCATTGTACTCCAGCCTGGGCAACAAGAGCGAAAGTCCATCTCAAAACAAAACAAAACTAGCTGGGCATGGTGGCACAAGCCTGTAGTCCTAGCTACTTGGTAGGCTGAGGTAAGAGGATCACTTGAACCTGGCAGTCAAGGCTGCAGTCAACTGTGATTGCATCACTGTACTCCAGCCTAGGAGACAGGGCAAGATCCTGTTTCAAAAAAAAAGATTAAAATGTAAAATGAACCTGCTAGTTTCATATCAGAATTGACTCTAAGAGGAAAATATGAGTCTAAGAGGAAAAATAAAAGTGTCACTTCAAGTATAAGATGTGCCTCGGGAACCCAGCTCTGGAACTACCAGAGGAGGAGACAAGTCAGTTGCAACAGCCCTGCGGAAGGTCAGAGGAGTCCATGATCTTCAAGGGTTCCACCCCTGGTTGTTTCTCACTGAAATCAGAGAAAGTTCTGAATCGAATCCCATGTCAACAGACATCATCACTTAAAAACCGACTGATCTGAAACCTGAAGATAATAGAGAAGAAGGCATAAACAATTACTTTTTACTCTAGTGAAAACACATAGTCTAGCCGGGTGTGGTGGCAGGCGCCTGTAATCCCAGCTTCTTGGGAGGCTGAGGCAGGAGAATTGCTTGAACCCAGGAGGTGGAGGTTGTAGTGAGCCGAGATTGCGCCACTGCATTCCATCCTGGGCAACTGTGTGAGACTTCGTCTCAAAAACAAACAAACAAAAAAACAAAACCACATAGTCTCCAAACCTTAAATGGGTCATATTCCAAAAGTTTAAGTATTTACATTGACAATGCATTTTTCTATAAATGTAGTAAGTAATGTTCTCAGGCTAGCAGCTCATGAAAGCAGACTTAAATTCATAAAGCTACCCAAAATGTGCTACCAGAGAGCACCCTGACACTACACCTAATATGAGCAACACTGTTTCTATAATAAAATGCAGTTCTGGATTGGGATGGTAGGATCCCATCTAACAGGCAGAGAGGGTAAGTAAAATCTTTTGAGACCAGCAGCACGTTAATGCACACTACATCCCAAGCTTAATCGCATTCATAGAAACTTCTAATCTACATCAATCCCTCTCCAGGTGACTTGCATTGGAGGGCAAATGCCTGTCATGTTACAAAAGACAGGGGCTCACACTCCCACTGTGGAGTCTTTCTCAAAATAAATGTGTTATACACAGAAGATAAAAATACCAATCAAATACAAAAGAGCACGGTCACAGTGCTTGTATGAAAACATGAGGATGCCAATTCTGCAACAGTCAAGCTTTAAAAAAGAATTGTTCATCACTGACAAGACATCTAGTCTACCATATAAAAAGCTGAGTGCTGGTAGCTTTTTCTACTCCTTCATGGTATAGCTGGTTTCATTAATTCCTAGGAAAGGGCTTTGGAGAATAAGTAGGGAAGAGATGTTCAGAGGCAGAAAATGCATCATTTTCTTGTCTATACTTGAGGGCATGGTGGCTATTAATGAGCCAAAGGGTAACAAGATGCTCTGAGTGGACTCAGCACTGACAGGGGAAGAGAAAATCATCTGAGAGTCATCTTGGCCCAGAGTCAGACTCTAGTTCCCATATTATTCATTTTAGAAAGAAATGAAAAGGGGAAGAAGATATGAGTAGAATTGAGGGCCTGGAACATATGCCTTTTTCTCTCTTACTCATATTTTCATTACAAAGTCCAATGTTTCATTGGTGTTTTAAAACCTGCAAAGGACTGCATAGCCTCATTCCCTTGCATCTCTTCTGCCTAAAAATGAACATATGTAGCTAGATTCAGTGACTGCTGGCTGGATGTCGCTGTAGGTAGAACCACAATGAACTGTATGGAGCACAAGAACAAGTAGCAGGCATACTTCACTGTACTGAAAAGCCGACTTCTAGTCAGGGAGACAAAACTACGTATGAAAGAGCTGACATAAAATCACCATTAAATCATTTTAACAGAAACCTTCAAAAGTGTATTACACACTCCCATGATTTCAAAAAATGAATATTCTGAACGTAACTGAGCTTTTTTTGGGGGGAGTGCTTTTTTGCACCTCACTGTTAATATCTACTAATAAACTGTATTTTAATGCTGCGATTCCTTCAGGAACTCTCAGGCACACAGAGCTGTCTGGTCCTACGCAGCTCTGAA
This sequence comes from Cacajao melanocephalus, assembly GCA_963573385.1. Lineage (NCBI taxonomy): Eukaryota > Metazoa > Chordata > Mammalia > Primates > Pitheciidae > Cacajao > Cacajao melanocephalus. The sequence goes on from CAUYLG010009782.1 coordinate 147,416, forward strand.
GAAAGCAAGCCAAGAAAGCAACTTGCTTTGTAAAGTTCTGTTTTCCCTTTCACCTGCTCTAGTGTCTTCTGAATGATTTTTATAAACTTTTGGATCTTCAGACTGGACATTTCCACGGTTTTCTCTAGATGTCGTCTTGTCATAAAATCCCACAAGACATTCAATCCCTAGCCCTGATTTGTTTCAGTGAGCCCACTGTACTACCACAAAAAAGGCAGTGTGTTAGGTTCAAGGCACTCACCGATTTTTCTTTCTTTCTTTTTTTTTTTTTTCCCAGACAGGGTCTTGCTCTGTCATTATCACTCAAGCTGGAGAGCAGCGGTGTGATCATGGCTCACTGCAGCCTTGACCTCCCAGGCTCAAGTGATCCCACCTCAGCCTCCTGAGTAGCTAGGACCACAGGAGTGCAACACCATGCCCAGCTAATATTTGCATTTTTTGTAGAGACAGGGTTTCACCATGTTGCCTAGGCTGCTCTTGAACTCCTGGGATCAAGCAAGCCTTCTGCTTCAACCTCCCAGAGTGCTGGGATTACAGCACTTGGCCAATTTTTCACTAAAAGAACATAATCTCTAACAATGTCTATTTTCAAAAATGCTTGACATCACAGAATGCTAGGAGCTAGAAGAAGGAAATGAAGATAAGATGTGGACCCTGTCCTTAAAGGGTTTAGAATCAAGCAACCAAGATTAAACATGTAAAGAATTAACTATAATAAAAGGAAGTCTGTGATAAATACCATGATCCAAGTACAAAGTGCTATGTTAGTTCCGAGAAGGGTGACCTTAAAACTAACTGGCAAATGAAAGAGAAGGCATCCAGGCAGAGGGAATGGCAAATTACCTAGCAACTCATTCATTATTCTTCATGCTCAACTAATTCAGCGGTTTTTTTTTTTTGTTTATTTGTTTTGAGACAGAGTCTCACTCTGTCGCCCAGGCTGGAGTGTAGTGGCACGATTTGGGCTCACTGCAACCTCCACCTCCCGGGTTCAAGCAATTCTCCTGCCTCAGCTTCTTGAGTAGCTAGGATGACAGGTGTGCACCACCACACTGACTAATTCTTGTATTTTTAGTAGAGATGGGGTTTCACCATGTTGGCCAGGCTGGTCTTGAACTCCTGACCTCATGATCTGCATGCCTTGGCCTCCTCAAGTGTTGGGATTACAGGCGTGAGCCACCGAGCCTGGTTCATCTTCTTTTTTAATTAATAAAAGAATCACTCACTCCCTGGCTTCATGTTTTGTGCTCTTTGTGTATATATAGTTGACTGCAGCAAAGTATACTTACTACCAATTATTACTTCCTTAAAACAACCAATTCCTATTATGAGTCAGGGTTCTCTGTGAAACAGCATTTTTTCTTTTTTTAATGTTCTAGCAGGACTCTTTCTTTCTAGCCCAGTGTTTCATCCTCCTTTGGCTCCTATCTGTTTGCATTGCTGGTTCCAAATGCTAAGCACAGTGCTAAGTATAGAAACAATCCAGACCTTGTCCTCTTGAATTTTATCCTTTCTAGGTTGCTTATCTGCCAACAAAACGTGACACAAACACATTTTCCTCACATTTAAGATGCCAAAGCAGGCGGAATCACTACAGGCAGCATTGCAGAGTATAGAGAGAGTGGGTCCAGAATCAGAGTCCAGGATCTGAATCTGGTTCTATCACTTACCAGCTGTATGACCTTAGAAAAAATGAGGCTTCCTACCAATAAACCTCAGTTTCTTCATCTGTAAAATAGGGAGAACCAGAGTTCTTAGCTGCCAGGCTTATTCTAAAGATGGAAAAGGATGATGTAGGAAATAAATAAGACACTTAGGTATCTATGATGCGCCTGGTTCTTAGTTAACTATGTGATGGATGTTGGTGAGTTTGGTAGTCATTAATCAAAGTCATCTTGACCAACCTCCTTCCCAGTGCAGGACTCTGTTCTTTGGCTCCTGCAATAGTACAGATCCTTCACTCTGGTGACAGATCCTTTGCCTCCATGAAGAGAGTACACTACTGTTTCTAAGCTGCTCAGTCAGCTGTTGAGCAGCAACAACTGTCAGAGAGTTTTTAACTGCACTGAGCTACTATGAGCATCAAATAATTTCCACCCTGATCTTACCTGTGTCCTCTGGAGCAACAGCGAATAAGTCCCTGCCCTCTACCCTGGGATTCTATCACTCTGCCTAAGCTGACCACATAGGCAGGCAGATAAATGAAGCACAATTTGGCCATCAAGAAAAAAGAAAAATCCAAATGCCATACCTAGGCCTCACAAACCTGTTTCTAAGGAGGCTGTCTCCATCCCCACAGTTCCTGCTCCCTCTAAATTGCTGCCCATGGAACAGCCCTGGGCCTCATTCCATCCGCTTGCCCTTTACATGTTGGATCAAAGACTTACAAAACTGTAACATGCCTAAAGACAAGTCACATAAATAGTTCAGTATCATTGGAGCGTAAAGTACAAAGACCTCCATGAGCATGCCCAGCCTGAGAGAGCATGCCCAGAGGTAGGCTGGCATGCTCATGGAGGTCTTTGTACATGAGAAGGAGCTGTGGCTTCACCCTTTTGGCCATGGTCCCTAACTTTTTAAAAAACATTCATGAAAATTCACTTGAATGACACCCTTCCCTCAATCACTCAGTGGCACTGAACTATCATAGGATTTTGAGGAAGGTGGTGGAGGGGAGTGAAGCATGTCCTTCTCCTCAAGAATCACTGCAGGTGGGGGTATCCATCATTTAAGAAGGGAATTAGTCACAAATATATTTTAAAATACATCATTAGGCAGGTATATAAAGGATAGTTTTAGGGTACAATATAGGAGGCAGAGACTAGTAGGAAAAAAGTACAAATAAAGACAAATTCACCATTTATTGAACTAAGCAATTATTCACTAACTCCATTCCTCAAAGAATTGAATGGTGGATATTACTGTATTTTATCAAATCTAAGACTTCACTGATTGTAAAACATACCATTATTTTATGTGCTACTAAAAAAGAAAAATGACATACCATTGATTATAAGAAAAATCTTGATTTGAGATGTTAAAATTATAAATGGTACCCAAAAAGTGAGTCTAAGAATCATTGAAATGTGGTATCATCCCTGTTTTACAATTGAAGAAAATCGAGGCACAAAGGGGTTTTTTAAGAGGGCTGCATAAATCACACAGTTAGAATCTGGTAGAGTCAGGAGCCCACAAAGCCACTTCATGTAGAATCCCACTTGAGGAACACAGGGTTCCTAGTTCCTTCTGAGTGCACCCAGAGGCTATCCCAAGGAAGCAAAGGCAAAGTGAAAAGTGAGCCCACTCTGAAACTAGCAAGTATGCACAAGTCATAACCTTCAAAGGCAAGGTCTAATAGAATTTGGTTTTTAAAAATGAGCCTTGGCTGGGTATGGTGGCTCATGCCCATAATCCTAGAACTTTGGGAGGCCAAGGCAGCTAGATCACTCGAGGTTAGGAGTTTGGAACCAGACTGGTCAACATGGTGAAACTCTGCCTCTACTAATAATACAAAGATTAGGGCCAGGCATGGTGGCTCATGCCTGTAATCCCACCACTTTGGGAGGCCAAGGTGGGTAGATCACGAGGTCAGGTGTTTGAGACCAGCCTGGCCAGCATGGTGAAACCCCACCTCTACTAAAAAAACACACAAAATTAGCAGGATATGGTGGCGCACACCTGTAATCCCAGCTACTTGGGAGGCTGAGGCAGAATAATTGCTTGAACCCGAGAGGCAGAGGTTGCAGTGAGCCTAGATCGCACCACTGCACTCCAGCCCAGGCAACAGAGCGAGACTCCATCTCAAAAAAACAAAACAAAACAAAACAAATTAGTTGGATGTGGTGGTGCACACCTCTTGTCACAGCTACTCAGGAGGCTGAGGTATGAGAATTGCTTGGACCAGGAGAAAGAGGTTACATTGAGCCAAGATTGAGCCACTGCACTCCAGCCTGGGCGACAGAGCAAGACTCTGTCTCAAAATAAATAAATTAAATTAAAAATAAATAAAAAATAGGCACCTACCTGTGCTAATCAAATAATATACCTGAAAAGTATACCTTGAAAATAAAAAAACAGGCTGGGTAAGATGGCTCACACCTATAATCCCAATACTTTGGGAAGCCAAGATGGGCGGATCACTTGAGCCCAGGAGTCCAAGACCAGCCTAGGTAACACAGAGAAACATCACTTCTACAGAAAATTTAAAAAATTAGCTAGGCATGGTGGTGCATGCCTGTAGTCCCAAGCTATTTGGAAGGCTGAAGTGGAAGGATTGCTTGAGCCTGGGAAGTGGAGGTTGCACTGAGCTGAGATCTTGCCATTGCACTCCAGCCTGGGCTAAAAAAAAAAAAAAAAAAAAAAAAGAGAAAGAAAAGAAGGTTGGGCATGGTGGCTAACGTCTCCAATCCTAGCACTTTGGGAGGCCAAGGCATGTGGATCACTTGAGGTCAGGAGTTTGAGACCAGCCTGGACAACATGGTGGAACCCTGTCTTGACTAAAAATACAAAAATTAGCTGGCAATTACTTGAACCCGGGAGTCAGAGACTGCAGTGAGCCAAGATCGTGCCACTGCACTCCAGCCTGGGCAACAGAGCAAGACACTGTCTCAAAAAAAAAAAAAAAAAAAGAGAAAAACCCACAAAATTGGGACAAATACCTATTTCACATCAACTAATCAACTCTGAGTGTCCTGTACTGTTTGGATAAGCAACAAAGTATTACATACTGACACTATATCAAAGGAGTTTACAATCTACTAGAAACAAGATTAAAAACATGAGAACATGAGCAAGAAGACAAATAGTTCCAAGAACTATGATACTGAAGTTCAGAGAAAGCTTCAACAAAGGTAAAAGTTAGGTTGGGCTGGGCACAGTGGCTCACACCTGTAAGCCCAGCACTTTGGGAGGCCAAGGTGGGACGGCTGTTTGAGTTGAGGAGTTTGAGACCAGCCTGGCGAACAAAGCCAGACCTGTCCCTTAAAAGAAAAAAAAAAAAAGTTGAGCTAGGTCTTGACGTTTAGAAAGCTTGCTAAGTAGGAACGAGGGTACTACCGGGTGGGGCAGTAGCATGGGCAAAAGCAGAGAGGTGGAACTTGGTGTGGTGTGTGTGGAAAACAGAGGAAGACAAGTCTCACAAGCCAAGGGGTCTATGTCCCAGGGCAGAGACAGCCTGAAGGCTGAGAGGGTTCACAGTCCAGAGATCCCTGGAGGCCAGAGGGAAGAATGTAGATTGAGGAAAGATGAAAGAAATGTTTCCTACAAAAGATGAGAGTGGGTGAAGGAAGCTGGGGGAGAGACTGGATTTGGGAAATGGAAAGAAAAGAAAAAAAGAAAAGAGAAAGGTGGAGCTGAAGAAAATACTGAAAGAAGGGATGTCACCTGGTGGCATGGAAGAAGCCAACGTGGGCATCTCTGCAATTTCATACCTTGAAGAAAGCTGGTATTGCTGAGAACTAGGAAAGTTAAGCAGAGAGGATGGGTGAGGGGTGACTGAGGGGTTGGGAGGAAGGAGGTGGAGGGGGGAGGAGATGATGAGTGGTTTGGTGTACACCAAGCTCGTCCAACCCAAGGCCAGGGCGGCTTTGAATTCGGCCCAACACAAACCTGTAAACTTTCTTAAAACATTATGAGATTGGTTTTTTTTTTGTGATTTTTTTTTTAGCTCATAGCTATCGTTAGTGTTAGCGTATTTTTCTTTTCTTTCCTTTTTTTTTTTTTTTTTTGAGACAGAGTCTCACTGTGGTCCAGGCTGGAGTGCAATGGGGCAATTTCGGCTCACTGTAACCTTTGCCTCCTGGCTTCAAGTGATTCTCTTGCCAGTCTCCTGAGTAGCTGGGATTACAGGCGCCCACCATCACGCCTGGCTAAATTTTTGTATTTTTAGTAGAGATGGGGTTTCGCCATGTTGGCCAGGCTGGTTTCGAACTCCTGAACTCAGGTGATCTGCCTGCCTTGGCCTCCCAAAGTGCTGGGATTACAGACGTGAGCCACCGCACCTGGCTGTGTTAGTGTATTTTACGTGTGGCCCAAGAAAATTCTTCTTCTTCCAATGTGGCCCAGAGGAGCCAAAACACTGGACACCCCTAGTATATACCATGTCTGAAATGCTGGCAGGTCAGCAAGATGGAGAGGGGCTGCACCCTCCTGGAAACACAAGCCTTTAGCATGCATCAGAATGAGATGTCTATTTGTAACAGAGTGGATGAACACTCAAGGGTGACTGCATAAAGAGAAGAACTAGCAAGGTGCCAGGGTCAGACTGTGGGGAAGGTGCCCATTTCACCACTCACTCTGCAGAGGCTCAATGCCTAGGGGCCACAGCTAGTCAGCAGGTAAATCTTCCACTCATTCCCCGAGACTTCTATAACATTAAATGTGATACTGACAGAGTAAATCCAGGTATGTAGATTCTGAAAATCCAAAAGGATGCATTTAGGTAGTGACTCAGTAAAACACAGAAAATATGCAGCTTCAGGCTTTGATAGGATGGCTTCCTTTCTGTGTAATCAGTAGTTAGACCAGGGAAGACAGACCTGGGTATCACTGTGGCCTGAGTTGCTGGTATAGACCTGGTTAGCTTCAGAAACACGTTCTACAAATTGTTTTCTACAGAATGTGAACCTTAATTCTTGAAGTAATAAGCAGATAAGGTAACAAAGAATCAATAGTAACCAAGATGTAAATCCACCTACTTTGAGACTGTAAAATGGGTCCTACAGCCACACTCTGGGCCCTTACCCTTGCTGTACACAGACTCCTTTGGCCCTCCCAACTTGTGCTCTGGGAGTTCATCACAGTTCCCAGCCTAAGACAGTCTGCAGACAATTTATCAATTTATCTGGCCTCAAGCTCAGACTTTGCTGTAGAGGAGCAGAAAGCAATTTGACTGTTTACCATGCTAGGGAATAAAATGTACATGGAGAGAGGACTGCCTGTACTCTTCAGTATACTGGGCCTAAGAAAACTAAGGTAATATATAAAAAATGTGTGCACACAGTACAACATTAAAAAAATAACTGAAGTAATATATAAGCAATGTGTGCACACAGTACAACATTTTTGCAAACTGAGTCCCCCTGCTTGCCTCATTCCCCTCCCTAGAGGCAGTTTCTTCTGTAACAGTGACCTACAGTGACCTCTTCGATCCTCTTCCCCACCCCGACCACATCTGTTCCTTCCTCCTTGCTCAATGCATTTGTCACACTGACTTGCCTGTTGTCCTTCAAACATTATTCTCCCACCTCAGTCTTTGTACTTCCTGTGCCAGTTGCCTGGAATGTTCTTCTCCAGAGAGCCACGTATCTCTTACTTGGGTCTGGATCATGATCCTAAAAGACACAACCCTGAATGCCATAATCCTGAACGTTGAAATCCTAAAAGACCGAAATCCCTAAAGTCTAAAATCCCAAAAATCACAGTCCTGAGAGATTAATATCCTGAATGCTGAAATCCTGAAAGTTGAATTCTGGAGAAGGGATTACTGTATTTTTGTTTGTGTGCAGGATAGTTGTATCATATTAGGCAGAACTATTACCTTGCTATTGTCTTTATTGGGAAATTAAATATGGTTTAAGGAGCTGCGCATGGGTACCAAGTTGACAGGGGTGGATTTGTGAACTTGACTTTAGGTGTCAACTTGACTGGATTAAGGAATACCTAGAAACCTGGCAAAGAATTCCTCTGGGTGTGTGTGAGAGGGTGTTTTCAGAGACTGATGTGTGAGTCTGAGCAGACTAGGTGGGGAACATCAGCTCTCAATGTCAGCAGCACCATTCAATCAGCTCAGGGCCAGGAGAGAACAAGTACAGAAGGTGAATTGTACTCTCCTTCAGAGCTACAGCAGACTTTTTCTGCTGCTTTGGACATCAGAAATTTAACATCGCAAAACTGCATAGCTGGGTGTGGTGGCTCATGCCTGTAATCCCAGTACTTTGGGAGGCTGAGGCGGGTGGATCACCTGAGGTTAGGAGGCAGAGGTTTCGGTGAGCCTATATTGCACCACTGCACTCCAGCCTGGGAAAAAAGAGTGAAACTACACCTCAAAAAAAAAAAAAAAAGAAAGAAAGAAAGAAAGAAAGAAAAAGAAAAAAAAAACCCTGCATAATTGCAATGTTGACTTTGTGTGTAAGCATTGTGTGTATATAAAAATGCTGAAACTTCCTCAATAAATAAAGAAATGTCCTTTTTGAACATCTGCATTTGTAAAAGATAAAATTTCTTGAGATTTCAGCTCTTTGGGCAACTAACTGCATTTGTCAAAAACCCATCAGGTTTTTGATTGATCTCATCAAAAGAGTCTGGTCATGTGCCATGGTATTTCAGATGACTGTAGCCATAAAGTTGGGTGCACACAATTGCCAGCCACAGTGATACATATTTATACATTTCCCTTTTCACCCATTTCTTTTCTTTTTTTCTTTAAGATGGGGTTTCACCATGATGGCCAGGCTGCTCTCGAACTCCTGACCTCAGATGATCCACCCACCTCGGCCTCCCAAAGTGCTAGGATTACAGGCGTGAGCCACCGTGCCCGGCCTTCACCCATTTTTTGATAAATACAGTCTGTCTGCTCAGAACTGTGATGTGACTGTCATTAGTATACCTAAGTGTTTATGTATGTTATTACTGCCTGTTATGTAAAGTAGCCTATGCAGTGTTCTGTCGTGTTTTTATGTTTCTCAAATAAAGCCTCTTGTTTTTGTTTTGAGATGGATTCTTACTCTGTTCCTAGGCTGGAGTGCAGTGGCACAATCTCGGCTCACTACAACCTCCGTCTCCCGGGTTCAAGTGATTCCCCTGCTTCAGCCTCCTGAGTAGCTGGGACCACAGGCACGCACCACCACGTCCGGCTAATTTGTTGTATTTTAGTAGAGACGGGGTTTCACCCTGGCCGGGATGGTCTCGATCTCCTGACCTCGTCTTGGCCTTCCAAAGTGCTGGGATTACAGGCGTGAGTCACCACGCCGGCAAATAAAGCCTCTTTTAAAAATGTAAATAAATAGGCTGGGCATGGTGGCTCATGCCTATAATCCCAGCACTTTGGGAAGCTGAGGTGGGCTGATCACTTGAGGTCAGGAGTTTGAGACTAGCCTGGCTAACATGGTGAAACTCTGTCTCTACTAAAAATACAAAAATTAGTAGGGTGTGGTGGTAGGCAGCTGTAGTCCCAGCTACTCAGGAGGCTGAGGCAGGAGAATCGCTTGAACCTGGGAGATGGAGGTTGCAGTGAGCTGAGATTGTGCCACCGCACTCCAGCCTGGGCGACAGAACAAGACAAAGTTAAAATTTAAAAATTAATTATTTAAAACATATTTTTAAGTAAATAAATATCTTTTAAGACTTTTTTTTTTTTTGAGACAGGGTCTTGCTTTGTCACCCACACTGGAGTACAGTGACACAATCATGGCTCAATGCCTCAACCTCCCAGGCTCAAACGATCCCCCTACCTCAGCCTCGTGAGTAACTGGGACTACAGGCATGCACCACCATGCCCAGCGCTTAGTTTCTATTTTTTGCAGACATGGGGTCTCACTATGTTGCCCAGGCTGGTCTCCAACTCCAGGGCTCAAGTGATCCTCCCGCGTCAGCCTTTCAAAGTGCTGGGATTACAGGCATGAACCACTGCACCTGGCTTACAGAACTCTTTATTTTTCCCAGAATTGTAATTCAGGATTTTGATCTTTCTGGATTGTGATTTTCAGGATTTTAGACTTTAGGAATTTTGATCTTTCCAGATTTCAGCATTTGGGATTGTGCCTTTCAGGATGATGATCAGCTTCCCTCTTACTTTCTTGAGGTTTCTATTCAAACGCTATCTTATCAAACATCTTCTCTGACTACCCTATGTAAACTATCAAGCCATATCTACCCAGCCCCTATCCTGCTATATCTTCTTCCCTGCACTTATCACCACCTAACATCTATTTTATTTTGTCTCCCCTGTTAGACGTAAGATTCACAAAGACAGGAATGTTTTATTAACTGTTTTCCCAGAATATGGATGGATATATGAATTTCTGCCTAGAACAGTGGGTGAATATATGACTTCTACAGTAATTAAGTAATCAGTATGTGCCAACTACTGTGCTAAAAACTGAAAATACAGTGGTGAACAAGACAGTCCGATCTCTACCTTCTTAATACTATCTGGTGGGGGAAACAAACGAAATAATGAAATACGTTGTGTAGGCATACTTCTAAACACTAATTTTTAATAGTCATAGCTACCACACAAGCAAGGTGCTATCACACATAAGTTTCTTTTCGTTCTTTTCTTTTTTTTTTTTTTTGATACAGGGTCTGGCATGGTCACCCAGGTTGGAATGCAGTGGCACGATCTTGGCTCACTGCAGTCTTGACCTTCCAGCTTCAAGCCATCCTCACATCTCAGCCTTCTGAGTAGTTGGGACTAGAGGCATGTGCCATCATTCCCAGCTAATTTTTGGTGTTTTTTTTGGTAGAGATGGAGTTTTGCTATGTTGCTCAGGTTGGTCTCTAACTCTTGAGCTCAAGTGATCCGCCTGCCCTGGCCTCCCAAAGTGTTTGGATTACAGATGTGAGGCACTAAGCCCAGCCTCACACAAAAGTTTCTAAAGCACAAGTCATTCAGTTCATTGTGGCAAAGCCAAGATTTAAGCTCAGACACACGGGTCCTGGAATTTCTGCCTTTACCCATGCAAACAGGTGAAAACACCACCCTGTGTCAGATGCAGTGGCAAAAGTAGTCAAAGGTGCTGGGCAAACAAGACATGTGTATCAGCTTCAGTCTATAGGCAGGAGGGGAGTGCCAGGAAGGGCATTTTGAGGGCTGGCTTTTTCAAAGGGTGACTCAGAATTGTCAGTGTGGGCCCAGCGTGGTCGCTCACTCAGGCCCATAATCCCAGCACTCTGGGAGTCCGAGGTGGGCAGATCACTTGAGGTCAGGAGTTTCAGACTAGCTTGGCCAACATGGTGAAACGCTGTCTCTACTAAAAATACAAAAATTAGCTGGGCATGATGGTGTGCACCTGGAGTCCCAGGTACTCGGGAGGCTGAGGCAGGAGAATCACTTGAACCCGGGAGGCAGAGGTTGCAGTGAGCCAAGATTGTGCCATTGCATGCCAGCCTGGGCAACAGAGTGAAACTCTGTCTCAGAAAGAAAAAATAAAAAATGGGCCAGGCCCAGTGGCTCACACTTGTAATCCCAGCACTTTGGGAGGCTGAGGCATGTGGATCACTTGAGGTCAGGAGTTGAAGACCAGCCTGGCCAACATGGTGAAATCCCGTCTCTACTAAAAATACAAAAATTAGCAAGGTGTGGTGGCACATGTCTGTGGTCCCAGCTGCTTGAGAGGCTGAGGCAGAATCACCTGAAGCCGGGAGGAGGAGGTTGCAGTGAGCCAAGATCATGCTACTGCACTCCAGCCTGGGTGACAAAGTGAAACTCTGTGCCAGGTGTGGTGACATGTGCCTGTAGTCCCAGTTACTTGGGAGGCTAAGGCAGGAGAATCACTTGAAACTGGGAGGTAGAGGTTAGAAGTTGCAGTGAGCCGAGATCACACTACTGTACTCCAGCCTGAGTGACAGAGCAAGACTGTTTCAAAAAAAAAAAAAAAAAAAAGGGTTAGGCGTGGTGGCACACACCTGTAATCCCAGCACTTTGGGAAGCTGAGGTGGGCAGATCACAAGGTCAGGAGATCGAGACCATACTGGCTACCATGGTGAAACCTCATCTCTACTAAAAATACAAAAAATTAGCCAGGCGTGGTGGCACACACCTGTAGTCCCAGCCACTCAGGAGGCTGAGGCAGGAGAATACATTGAGCCTGGGAGGCAGAGGTTGCAGTGAGCCACGATCGTGCCACTGTACTCCAGCCTGGTGACAGGGCGAGACTCCATCTCAAAAAAATTTTAAAAATAAAAAATAAAAGAATTGTCAGTGTGAAGCTGCAGGAGCTAGTTTGAAGTAGAGTGAGTTCAGACAGCAACTGAGGAGTCACCAACAGAGAGATAAATCAAGTCGTGGGATTGTGAGAGATTTCCTAAGAAGAGAATGTCTAAAAGAAAAAGAGAAGAATGGCCATTTAAGAGGGAAGAAGCCCAGCGGGCCAGAGAGAGTGGCCAGAAAGGTAGAAAAAAATACCAGGTAAAGGTGTATCATGGAAACTAAGAAGAAAGACTGTTTTAAAAATAAGGAAGTGTCAAAATCGCTTGGTGGAAGGACACTGGAAACCATCCATCAGATTTAGCAACACAGAGGACAAGGTTTTCAACTGGATCACTGTCTACTTCAAACTTCTCTACTACTGATCCCGTATACATATTCCATATTCCAACCCCATCCATGCTCTTGATCTAGGACAGTATCTCTCCCACTCAGGTGGCATTTGGAAACGTACCAGGCAGGTACCCTATCAGCGTTTAGTAGAAGGGGCCAGGGGCACTAAATACCAGCAATTCAATGAAAAATAACACTGCTTAAAATGTAAACAGTGACTCCACTGGCAGACTTTTGGTCTGGCTGGAGCTTATGCATAGTTCCAAATCTCCCGTGGCCCCCATACCTAACATTCACCCCCATATTCTTCCCATGTGCCACCATAGCCTTTGTTCCTATTGTCTTGTCTCTTACAATTCTGGTTTTGAAAACAGAAATCAATACATTCTATAAGTCTTTACATCTATATCTATCACATTATTTATGCTTTAAAATTCTCAAATTATGTAGTTTAGTGGAAAGAACATGGGTTTTAGAGTTTCAGGCACTTTAGCCTGAGTTTCAGTTTCCTCATCTGTCACACAGGAATACTACCATCTACCCTACAGAAGATTACTGAGAATAAAGTACCTAGCACAATGCCTGGTACTTGGCAGCTGTCCAATTCACATTAATTTCCCTTCCTATGACTACTACACCCCTGATAATTTCTTTCTTTTTTTGAAACAGAGTTTTATTCTTGTTGCTCAGGCTAGAGTGCAATGGTGAGATCTCGGCTCACTGCAACCTCTGCCCCGGGGTTGAAGTGATTCTCCTGCCTCAGCCTCCTGAGCAGCTGGGATTACAGGCACCCACCACCACACCCAGCTAATTTTTAGTAGAGATGAGGTTTCACCATGTTGTCCAGGGTGCTCTCAAACTCCTGACCTCAGGTGATCCGCCTGTCTCAGCCTCCCAAAGTGTTGGGAATTTATACAGCCTTCATTGCTCTTTTCACTTGGCATTGATCTTCTAACCCCAAATTGCCAGTGTTTTTCCCCCCAGCTCTCTGGCTTCAGCCAAGTCACACTGGTGGTGCCAGGCCAGCCTTGCCTTTGTTGCACACACTCAGTACACCTCAAGAGCTGCACACTGCACTCAGTCAGGAGGCTGCCTGCCATGCTCCTCATGTCTATTAAAAAACCTGTATCCAGGGCCACAGATGCTCAAAGGCCGAAGACGGGATACCATCTATCCTGCCCCTCTGTTTCAGAGCCCAGCCTCAGAGGCACTAGTTTCTTCAAAGTCCCATTCTTTGTTCTCTACTTTTGCTCAAATATCATTAAATGAAAGAGCTTATGATTAAGTACTGTAGTATTCTGTACACTTTATATGAAGTTTAGTGCTATGAAATGCAATATGCAGATACATATATTTGACTAAGTTTCACTTCTATGAATGGTAATACAAAATGGGAGCTCCCTAATATGAACATCATGCCTACTGAAAAATTACATTCAACTTATAGCACCTTCTCCAAATGTGTTGTTTACTCCAAGGCCAAGGGATGTCTCTGTATGATCCATCTATCTAGCTGGATTATAAGCTCCTTTTTGTTTTGTTTTGTTTTGTTTTGTTTTTTTTAGATAGTCTTACTCTGTTGCCCAGGCTGGAGTGCAGTGGTATGATCTTGACTCACTGCAACCTCCGCCTCCTGGGTTCAAGCAATTATCATGCCTCAGCCTCCTAAACAGCTGGGATTACAGGCGTGGGCCATCATGCTTGGCTAATTTTTGTATTTTTATTAGAGATGGAGTTTTACCATGTTGGTCAGGCTGGTCTTGAACCCCTGGCCTCAAGTGATCCATCCACCTCAGCCTCCCCAAGTGCTGGAATTATAGGCGTGAGCCACCATGCCTAGCTTATGAGCATCTTAAAGGTAGAAAATTTGACTTTTATATCTTTGTATCTCTACACTTAGCAGTGTCTTTTTCCTAGTGAATGCTTCATAAATGGTTGTTGTTTGTCTGGTAATCAGAGAAAGGAAGACAAAAACACTCCAAACAGACATCAGTCCTTCATCAAGGTCAGAGAGCCAAAGTAAAGACAAATGATTTGCAAGTCTCTAAGGAGGGAGGCACTTGCCTCTCAAATATAAAAGCCATTTATTCTGCTAGGGAATTTTAAGTCATCTTAAATTCATTTGGGAAGTACAGGAGATATAAATACCAAATATTCAGTTAGAGAAACTGAAAACCTGCTATGTGGGATACCTTTCCTAAGATTCAACTATGTTTCCTTCTTATTAGAGCATTTCTCTATTTTTCTGTTACTAAAATTTCTGGTTTTCCTTCTATAAAATGATAATAAATCAGCTTTTCCTCTAAGAAAATACATGAAAAAAACCATGGTTATCATTGGTGATATTTAACTAGTTCAGGTTCTCCTCCCTCTTGGGCACGTAATAGGATTCCATTTCCCAGTCCCTTGAGTAGGAGCATGAAATGTGGGTGTATGGGGATGTGTCACTTCAAGAGCCAGCACACACGTGTCCAGGTAGAAGCATATGTTGAGAAGATTTCCATCAGCCGGGACCTCTGAGGAACTTCAGTCAGCAGAAACAACGCAATGGCCACAAAGCATGAGTGAAAAATAAACCTTTTTGTCATAAGCCATTGGGATTTTGGAGGAATGCATTACCTAGCCTACCTTGACTGACACAAAAATCAGGCCCGGAAAAGGGTTCTTAGCTAGGAATCAAGAAATTCTGCTTCTTATCTTAGAGTAGGCCAATCCTATTCTGCAATATAAGGAATAGCAGCAACAGTATAATTGAATCTCAATTCCAGCCTTTCAGGATACCTATAAATCAGCAACCAAAGCAATATACAATTTGTTTTATCTGCAACATATCCAAGTAATATCATGGGTAATAAGCTTTGCTTACTGACTACAACCTTGACAAACATTAGGTTTTATTGAAAAAGGCTATCAAATGGGTATCTCTAAAAGTCAAATATTGCTGTTTTGTGTACACTGCTATTCTACTGTCCCTAACCAGTAATCAGGAATGACTAACACACCAAACTCGAGGCAGCAGGTAATCAATGAGATTGTGCACCGAGGCAGTGCAAAGTTCAAGTAAGCGAAGTGAGAGTGTATATGGCAGCAGATATTAAGTATAGTCTGGAACGATCTTTGCTTTTGTTTTTCTTTTTTCTTTTTCTTTTTTAATTAAAGAGATGGGGGGGGTCTCACTTATGGCTCACAGGGTGGTCTCAAACTCCTAGGCTCAAGCGATCCTCTTGCCTCAGTCTCCCAAAGTACTGGGGATTACAATCGTGAGCCTCCACATCCAGCCCAAGTGTTCTTTCTTTCTTTTTTTTTTTTTGCAACAGAGTCTTACTCTGTCACCCAGGCTGGAGTATAATGGCTCGATACTGGCTCACTGCAACCTCTGCTTCCTAGATTCAAGCAATTCTCCTGCCTCACACCTCCTGAGTAGCTGGGATTACAGGCATGCGCCACCACGCCAGGGTAATTTTTGTATTTTTCGTAGAGATGGGGTTTCACCATGTTGGCCAGGTTGGTCTCAAACTCCCAATCTCAGATGATCCGCCTGCCTCAGCCTCCCAAAGTGCTGGGATTACAGGCTCACGTGCGTGCCCAACCCCTCTTTTTTGTAAACAAATTATAGGGATCTTAGAAATTTAAGAAATCATTATGCTGATCTTTGTCTTTATGACAGAGATAAGGAATAACTAACACACCAAACTCAGGCAGCAGGTAATCAATGAGACTGTTACCCTGAGGGAATAAGATTTTGGCCTCTGAAGACGATATTCTATGGCCAACACTAAGGATGGAAGATAACATGGAAAGTACAGTAGTCCCCTCTTAGCTGCACAGCATATGTCCTAAGACCCCTAGTGGATGCAATGTTTTTTCCTATACACACATACCTAAGATAAAGTCTAATTTCTAAACTAGGCACAGTAAGGGATTAAGAATGATAACTAATAATAAAAACAATTATGACAATATGCCAGCATCACTACTCTTGCACTTTGGAGCTATTATTAAGTAAAATAAGTGTTACCTGAACACAAGCACCACGACACTGTGACCGTCAAGCTGGCAACTAAGTGAGCACTGGGCAGCTAGTGTACACGGCATGGATGTGCTGGATGAGCACTGAGCAGCTGGCGTACCAGCAAGGATTCTCTAAGGTCTTTTAGGCTGACAGTGCCATGAACGCCATGTTAACTTCTGTGACCTGCAGGGACACTTCAGAAGAGTTTCTCGAAGACCAAAGAAATGATCAACCTCTGTGGCACCTACTTAACTCTGAGACATTCTCTATTGTTCCTTATTCCTGCCCTAATTGATAAGGTCATTGGACTCCACACCCTACAAACCCCTCCCAGCTTGCAAACCTATTACCCCCTCCCAGCTTGCAAAAAAAATGCCCTAAACTATAACTTTCCACTGCCCACCCCAAACCTATAAAACCAACTCCCATCCCACAGCCCTTCGCAGATGCCCTTTTCAGCCTCAGCCCACCTGCACCCAGGTGAATAAACAGCCATGTTGCTCACACAAAGTTTGGGAGTATCTTCATGTAGAGCATGTATTTTAACATTTGGTGTCAAAACCCAGGATGGGCAAACTCCTATGGGAGACCAAACCCCATGACGCTGTTCTCCTTATGCCCCCTCCATGAACAGACCTATCTATGACCTAGGCTCATCAGACCAGCCCGAGTATCCACTCACCATCCTCAGATCAGGTAAAGTGGTTTGCTTCAACTCTCTTCTTTAGCCCTTCTGGCTGTCAATCTCCCTCCCCTAACAGTTTCATTTTCCTCTCCCTTTCAACAGAGACAAGAAAGACAGGACTTTCCGTGAGGTTCATGACCGGAAAAAATCCTACATAGGTCACAGAACCAGGAAGATAGCCTTGCCTCGGTGACTGATCACTGCAGAGATGTCTGCTCTGTTCATTCGCTCACACTCGTAAGGTGACAGATCAACTCAGGGAACTCCATCTTTGACCGATTCACCCCAGGTTCAGATCAAGGTTTAGTATGGGACAGCTGCTAAGCTGCTTGGTCGCGCATTTACTTTGTCTCTGCCGTTCATGTTAAACTATGGGCAACCTCCCACCCTCCATTGCTCCCTCCTCTCTCTTAGCCTGAGTTCTGAAAAACCTCAAACCTGTCCAGCTATCAACTGACCTAAAACCTAAGCGTCTTACTTTCTTCTGCAATACTGCTTAACCAAAATATACATCAGACAACATCTCTAAATGGCCAGAAAATAGTACCTTTGATTTTTCTATCACGCAGGATCTAGACAACTTTTGTCATAAAATGGGCAAATGGTCTGAAATTCCCTAAGTCTACGCATTTTTTTTGTTTTTGTTTTTGTTTTTTTGAGCCGGAGTTTCGCTCTTGTTGCCCAGGCTGGAGTGCAGTGGTGCGATCTCAGCTCACTGCAACCTCCGCCTCCCGGGTTCAAGCGATTCTCTGGCCTCAGCCTCCCGAGTAGCTGGGATTACAGGCATGTGCTACCACGCCCGGCTAATTTTGTATTTTTAGCAGAGACGGAGTTTCTCCATGTTGGTCAGGCTGGTCTCGAACTTGTGACCTCAGGTGATCCGCCTGCCTCAGCCTCCCAAAGTGCTAGGATTACAGGCATGAGCCACGGCGCCGGCCAGGCATTTTTTTTTACACTTTAGTCCCTCCCTCATCTCTGCTCACAATGCAACCTGTTCCAAATTTTCCTTCTCTGCCTTCCGTCTGCCCCTCCTGCCTCTGCCGGCAACCCAGAAACCTCCTTGTCCATCGACCCTTCCGACCTTTTTCCTACCCACCTGTCCAAACCAGGCCCTAATCCAGGACCTAACCACTCCCCGCCCCCGAGCCTTCCTCCTCTGCCCACAACCTCCTTATGCCCCTCCTGTCACCTCCCCACCTCATACATGGTCCAGCTTACAGTTTAGTCCTACAGTCACCTCCTCCACCCCTGCCCAACAGTTACTCCTTCGAGAGGTGGCTGGAGCTAAAGACACAGTTAGGGTGAACATTCCTTTCTCTTTATCCAACCTTTCCCAAATCAGCCAACAATTAGGCTCCTTTTCATCTATATTTAGATTTCACTAAATATACGCAAGAGTTCTAATACTTAACCCAGTCCTATAATCTTACCTGGAGGGACTTATATGTCATCCTTACTTCTAGTCTCACCCCTGAAGAATGCTTGATAGGCATTTTGTCACCCAATCAGCCCCCAACATTAAAAAAGCTATAGAAATTAAAATCTGGCCCTCAAACTCCACAACAGGAGTGAATTAACCTCACCTTTAAGGTGTTTAATAACCAGGAAGAAGCTGCCAAGTGGCAGATTGCAGAACTACAGATGCTTGCCTCTGCCGTTAGACAAACCCCAGACACACCACTGTCTCACAAAGACTTCAAAGTGCCCAGACTGCATCGTCCAGCATCCCAAACCTTGCTTCAAGTGTCAGAAACCTGGCCACTGGGCCAAGGAATGCCCACAGCCCGGGATACCTCCTAATCCCTGTTCTATCTGTGCTGGGCCACCACGAAAAGTCAAACTGCCTGACTCATGTTGCTGCTCCCAGAGCTCCTGGAGCTCCAATCCAAAGCTCCAGACCAAATCCTTCCCAGATCTTCTCAGCATGATGGCTGAAAACTGACGCTGTCCGAACATCTCGGAAGCCCCCTGGACCATCATGAATGCCGAGCTTCAGGTAACTCTTACGGTGGAGGTAAGTCCCTCCCTTCTTAATCAACATGGGGGCCACCCACTCCACACTGCCTTCTTTTTAGCAACCTGTCTCCTTGGCCTTCATAACTGTTGTTGGAACTGACAGCAAGGCCTCCAGGCCTCACAACTCCCCAAGTCTGGTGTCAATTAGGCTAGCACTCCTTTCCACATTCCTTCCTAATCATCCCCGCTTGTCCAGTTCCCCTGTTAGCCCAAGATATCCTAGCAAAATTGTCTGCCTCCTTGACTACTCCTGGGCTATAGCCACACCTCATTGCCGCCCTCCTCCCCAGACGCATACCTCCTTCAGTGGCTCCCCTTATGTTCCCTACCTTAACCCTAGGGTGCGGGACACCACTTCCCATCCGTTGCTACAAGTCACTCACCCCTCAACATCCCCTTAAAACCTAATCACCCTTACCCTGCCCAGCGCCAGTACCCCATCCCACAACAGGCTTTAAAAGGCCTAAAACCTGTTATCACCCATCTATTGCAACATGGCCTTTTAATTTACCCTCCTGCTTCTTCAGCATCTATACTCAAAGGGGTATTGTTTATCCCCTTCCAAAGCCCAAATTTCTTCCCCTATCCTAGCTGTCAAGAAAAACCAAATTCTACAGAGTGGCGAACAGTTCTCCTGCCACCTTTAGATCGGGTTGGCAGTCTCTCCCTCTTTGTCTCTCTTTTCCTTTAGAGAACGGGAGACAAGTCTCTCCCCTTCTCTCTCTTCTCCTTTAGAGAACGGGAGATAAGACTCTCCCTCACCTTTTTTTTTATAGAATGGGAGACAAATCTCCTCACCTTTTCCTTTAGAGAACAGGAGACAAGTCTCTCCCTGCCCCTCTTTTCCTTTAGAGAACAGGAAACAAGTCTCTCCCCCTCTCTCTCTTTTCCTTTAGAGAGCAGGAGACAAGTCTCTCCCTGCCCCTCTTTTCCTTTAGAGAACAGGAGACAAGTCTCTCCCCCCAACTTTTCCTTCAAATCCTAAGGAGAGAAGTCTCTCCCTCTTTCTCTTTTCCTTTAAACCTTTCTCCTTCTAAAGAAGAGCTCCTTCTCCTAGTCTCTACTCTGCTTCTTTCCTTAAAACTTATCTCCTTCACTATGGGCAATATTCCACCCTCTAATCTATTTTATGTCTTCACCTGTAGCCTGAATCCTAAAAAACCTAAAACCTCTTTAACTGTCGCCAGATCTGAAACCTAAGTGTCTCTGTAACACACCCTGGCCTCAATCCAAATGGCCAGAAAATGGCACTTTGAATTTTTCTTATGTAAACTAGTCCAGCCTCGTATGGGATGCCATCAATAAATTAAACCTGGCTGGACACTCTAACTGGGAGTCATGGCTTCTTCCAATCTCTAGTCCTCTGATGCTATCTTTCTCCTCTTATTTGGACCCTGTGTTTTCCGATTAATCTCTCAATTCCCACAAAATCATATACAAGCGAAAACCAGTCAATATGACATATGCACCTTCTAACAACCCCACAATATCACCCCTTGCCCTTAAATCTCCCAGCAGTCTAAATTCTTATCCATTTTTAGGTTTCTGCACCGCCCCCAATCCTGCTCGAAGCCCTGAAAAACATCGCCCCATCAGCCCTCTGTGCCGCCCTTCCTGATATTCCACTGCCCTCTACTCTCTTCATTTCTTTTTCCTTTATATTACTACTATAAAAAGAAGGAATGTAAGGTCTTTTAGGCTGACCCACGGTGCCATGGATGCCATGTTAACCTCTGTGACCTGCATGGACACTCCAGATGAGTTCCTGGAAGATTGAAGAAATGATCAACCCCTGAGGCACCTACTTAACTTTGAGACATTCTCTATTGTTCCTTATTCTTGCTCTAATTGATAAGGTCACTGGACTTTGTAACCAACTCCACACCCTACGACCCCCTCCCAGCTAGCAAAAAAAACGCCCTAAAGTGTAACTTTCTACTGCCCACCCCTAACCTATAAAACTAATTCCTATCCTCTCACCTTTTGCTGATGCCCTTTTTGGCCTCAGCCCGCCTGCACCCAGGTGAATAAACTTCAGAGCCTGTGTTTTAACAGATATGCTGGATGAACACTGGGCAGCTAGTGTACACGGCATGGATACGCTGGATGAGCACTGGGCAGCTGGTGTACACGACATGGATACGCTGGATGAGCACTGGGCAGCTAGTGTACATGGCATGGATGTACTGGATGAGGGAGAGCTCCAACATCTCATCACACTGCTCAGAACAGCATGCAATGTAAAATATATGAACTATTTATTTCTAGAATTTTCCATTTAATATTTTTGGACCATGGTTGACTGTGCAAAACTGAAACTACACAAAGTGAAACTGCAGATAAAATTGTCTGTCTTGGCAGGGCGCAGTGACTCACGTCTGTCATCCCAGCACTTTGGGAGGCCGAGGCGGGCGCATCACCCGAGGTCAGGAGTTCGAGACCAGCTTGGTCAACATGGTGAAACCCCATCTCTACTAAAAATGCAAAAATTAGCCAGGAGTGGTGGCAGGCACCTGTAATCCCAGCTCCTCGGGAGGCTGAGAGAGAAGAATGGCTTGAATCCGGAAGGCAGAGGTTGCAGTGAACTGAGATTGTGCCATTGCACTCTAGCCTGGGGGGACAAGAGCGAGACCTCGTCTCAAAACAAACAAACAAAAAAACCCCCACAAACTGTCTGTCTTAATCACCCTTTAACTCTGCCCTACAACTGGCCTTTCTATATGTAAGATAATAAATTTCCTTATTACTTAAGCCAAAAAAGAAAAATTTGCCCCAAAATTCTGATCTATCAAGCATCAGGACAGAAGGGCTTATAGATGCAATGGAATACAAGGCTGGCCTCAGCTGCCTTCTTCTCTCTTAGGCACATCCAGGTAGATAAAGAGGCAGTCAGGGAGAGTCAGATATGTCAAACTAGTACCTTTTACAAAAACTATAACTCAAACAGAGTATCTTATTCTTTTATAACAAAATAGTTCCTCCTTCAAAATCAAAAACACAAACTGTGTGTCCCTCACTTGTCCCTCCATTAATGGAGACCTGCAGTCAGGACACCTGCTTCAATGTCACAGGGTGTGGTGGGTGTTAATGAGCTTCGTTATCACAAACTCTGTTCACAGAAGGGACAAGGGGCAAACACAACCCAATATTACTGTTTATAATCCTTTCATCTTAGTGCTCACTGGTTCCACTTTGAACCCCAGCATTTTTCCATTTTAGCAGCCTATACTTAGCAGAGATGTAAAATTCTATACTATGAGGTTTTCTTGGGCTCAGCCCCATTCAGAAGCATATGTTTCCATTTTCTTGAGAGGGCCCAATGCAAATTAGAATCTTAAAAAAAAAAAAAAGCTGGATAAATACCCTTGACATAGCCATTGAATTGTGACTCTAATGACCAAATCTTGAAAGCCCAATTGAATTCTAAATCCAGCTTTGCTATTAGATACTTGTAGGTCAGAAGGTTGGATCACTCACACAGTTTTCTTAACAAAATTCAATTCACCATAATTAACACCAACATCCAACTCAGTCATGATGTTGGGCTGTGTTTAGGGATTTCTGAAAGCAAAAGGGAACCAAATGCCCTAGGCTCCAAATGGCACAGCCTCGAGAGTGGATGGTTACTCCAGGGACTATGAAATTAGACCTCACAGGCCGGGCGTAGTGGCTCACGCCTGTAATCCAAGCACTTTGGAGGCCAAGGCGGGCAGATCACCTGAGGTCAGGAATTCAAGATCAGCCTGACCAACACGGTGAAACCCCGTCTTACAAAAAAAAATAATAAAATTAAAAAAAAAAAAGAAAGAGATTAGACTTCACTCCACCCTCCAACAGTTTAAATCATGAACAACTTTATGTGACTAGAGTCCTGGGAAGTCTTTAGTGACACTCACCTGAAGATACCCCAGTTAGTAAAAGGCACCACACTAGATTCAGTGAAGAATACCAAGAGAAGGCAGTCTAATGAATCAGGGAAAACACACGAAGTTATGTAAATTAAGGTCACAGAGGAGAAAAATAATACTCTACATGGTCAAAAAGACTACAACAGGCTATACCATGAGGATAAGCTTTAGAGCAGAGTAGGAGGATCTGAGCTACACTCGAACGACAGGCAGTATTTAGTGCATGAAAAGACTATTCCGACAGAGAGTTGAGGCAGAAATTACAAAATAAGTAAGAGTGGTCTACTTTGGCTGCAGCAGAAGGTGTCTGGCAAACAGTTACGGAAGCAAGGCCAAGATAGGATGAGGAAAAATTGTGGAGAGCTTGGAATGTCTGGACAAGGGCCCAAAGCTAGTCTAAGAAGTACATTAGAAAAACGAATTCCAGTATGTGGGAACAACAAGAAGGAAGAGGGAATACGGTTAGAAAACTTGTCAGAAGGCCAGGCGCGGTGGCTCACGCCTGTAATCCCAGAACTTTGGGAGGCCAAGGCAGGTGGATCACCTGAGTTAAGAAGTTCGAGACCAGCCTGGCCAATATGGTGAAACCCCATCTCTACTAAAATACAAAAAATAGCCGGGCGTGGTGGTGCATGACTGTAATCTCAGCTACTAGGGGGACTGAGGAAGGAGGACTGCTTGAATCTGGGTGGTGGAGGTTGCAGTGAGCCGAGATCGTGCTACTGCACTCCATCCTGGGCAACAGAGTGAGATTCCATCTCAAAAAAAAAAAAAAAAAAAAAAAAAACACCCTGCCAGAAACAAGTGATTTCAAATCAAGAGACGTGATAACTAAAGACAATGTTTGACTCATAACTGAAACTGAGATTTAAAAAAAAGATCTAAAGGACTATTCTGGGACAATTGGGGAAACTTAAATATGAACTGTATATTGGAAAACAATATTTGTTAATGTTAAATTTCCCAACTATGTTCATTGCATTATGCATCATCAGAGAATTATATACAACATATTATATAAGAATATCCTTGTTCTTACAAGACGTCTATTGACATATTTAAGGATGAAATGTAATGATGTCTGCATCTAACTCTCAAAATGATTCAGGAAAAAATGTATATATGTACATAGAGATAAAAGCAAGTATGCCAAATGTTAACAGTTGGTGAATCCAAGAACAAGATACAAAGAAGGACTTTAGAGAAAGAAGCAACAGGTTTAGTGATTGACTCTGGATCTTGGGAGCGAGGAAGAGGTATAAAAGGCTTTGAATGTACATGACAGAGGATGATAGTAACACTCCTGGAAAAGGGAAGCTGTAGGGAGAAATGGTTTTCAGAAGACATATGCTGAAGCTGGCTCTGGATAAGTGGCAAGAAGATATCTAGATGTGAGAATGACATTAGGGAGAAATGCCTTCAGGCAGTTGGAAATACAGGAACAGGACTCAGGCCATACAGCAAGACTAGAATTACCAATTTTGGAATTTTTTTTTAATATTCAAGTTTTGCTTCAAGATATAGAACATGAAAAATGGCTGAGATTTATGCTATAAATGAGAGAGAGGGAGAAGAGAGAGGTAAGAGATGACTGACAACGTAACTTCCTGATAGAGTGAGACGAGAACAGGAGAAAAACCAGGGGGTTCTATATGGTAGAAATAAAGGTGGAAAAAGGTTAAGAGAGTGCTCCACTGAAGGGTTGACAGCATCAGATAGCACAGAAACATTAAAGAAGGTGATGACTGGGAAAGGCAGGGAAATCATCAGTGAATTTTGGGATTCTGACTCTAGAAAGAGAACAGAGGAAGCAGAATCAAAGACTGGGTGTAAATCACCCACTCATTCAAGTTCACCTTGAATAAAAACAATGGAAGCAGAACTATAGTTAGAGGCAGGAGAGCCATGGGGAGCGCTCTATTCTCTCCAGGATGGGGTATCCTGGGGATTTGTAGATACAGAAGAAAAAACACTAGGGACACCTTAGAGACCAGGGCAAGAAGGGGGATTACAGTATGTGTCAAGGAGAGACAGACAGAGGACTTGGCTCTAGAAATGAAATAAATAAACCCTCCTTTAACATAGGAAGAAAAGGAGAGAGATGAGGTGGAAAGAAGCAGTGATAACAAAACAACTTAGGAAGGTAAACAAGAAATCACAAGATGAGGAATAAACAACTTGGCAGGGCAGGAGGAATTCGGTCACATCTGGTCTTTACACAAGCTCCGGCCACATCTGCTGAAGGTGACGGGGTGTCTATCCATGACTATCTAACGCAGATCTCAAAGGTCTAGGAACTGAAGACAGTTTCTAACCTCAAGGTGAAGAGAACCTTTAGTTAAAAACAACAGAGTTCAAAGTGATACTCCTATTGTCGTAGGATAAGGCTTTTGCTAATCTTAGTAAAAAGGTCATTTTTTAATTATCAATAGACGATCTACCTGAACTAGCAACTGCTCTCTATGCAGGCAAAGAAGCTTGGAATCCTATGAAAAGGAAGCCACCTATTGGAAGCCACCACTAGACATTCTAAAGCTGCATCACTCGTTTTCAAAAATCTCAGGAGATCTCAACAGTTATTTCCTAATACTGCGTGAACAACAAAAACAAACAGTTTCATAAACTGTAAAAGAAATTTGCAGTGGCAGCAAAGTATTTTATGGAACTTATCTGAAGATAAGACATATGAGGAGGAGCAACATTCTTATGGCCTTTTATTTCCTTTTAAAAGCCATGTCAAATAAAATGGCTGGAACTGGAATTACTTTATTGCTCTAGCAGGTATCCTCACAGATGTGTACAAAGCAGTATTAGAATGATGATGCAAAAAAATCATGATTACCTCAAGAGACGAAAAAAAAGCTTTTGATAAATTGTAACATCCTTTTATGATTAAAAATCCTTAGTAGAAAAAGAGAGGAAGAAACATCTTTAACCTGATCGTCTTTATAAAAAAACCTGAAAGCAAATACTGTACTTCACGGTGACAGGATGAAAGCTTCCCTTTCAAACCAAGAATCAGAGCAGATGCCCACAATCTCTACTTCTATTCAATACAACCTCTAAAAACACTTTTTTTTTTTTTGAGATGGAGTCCTGCTCTGTCACCCAAATTATAGTACAGTGGTGTGATCTCAGCTGCTGGGTTCAAGCGATTCTCCTGCTTCAACCTCTCGAGTAGCTGGGACTACAGGCACACTACCACACCCAGCTAATTTTTCTATTTTTAGTAGAGACGGGATTCACCATGTTGTCCCGGCTGGTCTTGAACTCCCGATCTCAGGTGATCTGCTCACTTCAGCCTCCCAAAGTGCTGGGATTATAGGTGTGAACTACCGTGCCCGGCCCTTACAAATACATTTTTAAAACACAGGCAGACAACCTCACAGAACAAAGAAAAAAGGCCCTGAATAAATGCTTCACCAGAGAGGACCTCCCAATAGCCACCAGAGAAG
This sequence comes from Cacajao melanocephalus, assembly GCA_963573385.1. NCBI lineage: Eukaryota > Metazoa > Chordata > Mammalia > Primates > Pitheciidae > Cacajao > Cacajao melanocephalus. Next base: position 173,751 of record CAUYLG010009782.1, read on the forward strand.
AAAAGATGCTCATCTTCATGAGAAATGCAATTCAAATGACAATGAAATACCAGTGCATACCCAGTACTTCCATCAAAATTAAGTTCTATATTCATCAGTCAGGATAGGCTTGGTTAAGCCACAGTAACAATTTTAACATTTCCTGGCTTAAATTACTGAGTTTATTTCTCTCAAACTATATACACATACATACACTGTAGGTCCACTTGGGGGCATTGCTCTACCTCATCCTCAGTTTGGGACCGAGGCCCCTGCAGGCTGTGTGTCTGTGCTTCCACAAATGACAAGGGAGAAAAAAATATATATATTTGTGCACTGGCACCTAAGTTTTGACTAGAAGTGGCACACAGCACTTCCACTCACATTTCATTGGCTAAAGCAAGTCACATGGCTACACCTAACTTGAAGAAGGCCTAGAAGTATAATTTTACCATGTGTTCTGAAGGGGAAAGAATTGTAAATATTCAGTTAACAGTTCTAATGACTGCCACACTGAGAATATAAACTTTTCGTGAGCATATGGAGCAATGGGAACACTCACCACCACATTGGTGGAAGTATAAATCGATACAATCACTCTGGGAAGTTTGGCATTATCTAATAAAATGGCAGACACAATGGCCTACAGTCCGAGGCCTTGAGCCTCAGACTTCTTTTGCCAGTGCTGCAGACCTGCTGGTGCCTTTGTGCTTCCCGTTTCTTCCTTCTAGAATCCTCATCTATGACCCAGCAATTGCACTGTTAAAAGAAATAGATGTTTCAAGAAAACGTACAAAAATGTACAATAGCATCCATTTTCAAGAATATTCATGACAACATATTTCATAAAAGCTCCAAACTCAAAACTATCTAGTTCCATCAGTCACAGAATGGATAAATTCATATAATGAAATCCTACGCAGCAATGAAACTACCTAAGGATACATGTAACAAAAGGGGTGATTCTTACAAATAACGGAGTAAAGAAGATAAAACACACAAAAAAAATGTTCATTTTGAAAGTCACCTTGGAGGCTGGGCGCCGTGGCTCACGCCTGTAATCCCAGCACTTTGGGAGACCCAGGTGAGTGAATCACCTGAGGTCAGGAATTTGAGAGCAGCCTGGCCAGCATGGTGAAACCCTGTCTCTATTAAAAATACAAAAATCGGAGAGATCCAAGATGGCCGATTAGCAACAGCTCAGGATTGTAGCTCCCAGTGAAAGCGCAGAGAGCGAGTGGACGCCGCACTTTCAGACGAATTTTTGTTGCCCACAGACTAGGAGATTCCCGGCGGAGGAGCCACATGGGTCACCAGCGCGACTTTTTTGGCCGGCGCGGCTATTTTGCCGGCGCCCCAGCACGGTGCTTCTCGGCGCGGAGTATACGGGACGGCCCCGGCTCGGCTGGTCCCGTCCCCACAAGGAGAACAGCAATTGGAAGCGCTGAGGACTGAGAGTTTCACAGTAAGCACAGCTGAACGGGGAAGGTCCAGCTGTGCGGGGAAGGGGCGTCCGCCAAAGGAAAACTAAGAAACAAAAAACTTCATCACCGGGCGGAGAGATCCAAAATGGCTGATTAACAACAGCCCAGGATTGTAGCTCCCAGTGAAAGCACAGAGAGCGAGTGGGCGC